>JAXCGZ010012219.1:22500-35640 GCA_037179515.1 Halocaridina rubra | reverse complement strand
TTATCACGTACCTACCACATACCACACACGTCACCTTCCTGTCTCTTCTTCGTCTACATCTTTTCCCTTGTTTTATGTGGGGTCGATGTTTCTGGCCAGTGTTCTCCATTTGTTTCTGTCCCATACCTCATCACCCATCAAACCTTTAGACCTCAGGTCGTCATTGATGCAATCCATCCACCTACGCTTTGGTGTTCCTCTCCTTCTCTTACCCTGTATATCTGGTTTGCTTAATTCCATCAAAGGCCCAGCAAATTATAAATGATTTAGAGGGGGGGGATTCGCCTCCTCTGTTGCGTTCTGAACTTTTTTTTTTTTTTTTTTTACCCACTTTAAGATACAACCTCGAGTCTTATTATATATGTTCATCTGGAAAGTGGATCTTGTCATTCGAGCAAACAAATATCTGCCTCTGATGATATTTGTGACTAATATACAATTACTATTCGTAGATTTTCTGGGTTCTAAATTTATGATGATTCAGAATCCACTATTGCTGATATATTCCATGTAGGCCGAAATATTCATCTCAAAATATGAAGCTGGCTGGAGGTTTCCAAATTACCATTCTGTAATGGCTGCTGAATTGTTTGTGGCCACCTTGGCTGAATGTTAACACTCATGTCATTGATTTGTCAGATCGTGGGTTCGAGGCCCACCATGGCTTGAGGATAGAAAAAGCATTCACTCTGTGTAACAGCTGCACTTGCCAAAACCAAAGAACTAACCAAGATGGCACCATTTTAGCCCTTAGTAGAAAGGGGATTCTGTGACATTAAATTGATTGCATTGGCATCTGAATTGTTTGCAATCTGGAAAGGTCTACAGGTAGTTCTTTACCTGCCATGAATATTCTAAAGCAGCCTTATAATCTTTCATGTTTCTAGAGTGAGTCTTTGCCCGCTGTGAATCTTTATCATTTGTCCTTTGTGCCGCTTTTGCTGCTCTTCTGAGTTGCAACTCTGGAGGGTGGACCTACACCGAAGACACTGCCACTCCAGGTCCACTTGGAACTGTTTAGGTGGGACCTGTGAGCTTATCAAGCTACATTGTCCCACACATACTGGAAGAAAATCTCCTCTCTTGAAAGTGTATCTCTGCTTAAGTCTGAGAGCTTATAGTTTTGAGGGATGTGTGCCCTGTTTATGATCAGAAGGACAGTTTTGGGCAAATGTAGGGGATGATCATTTGGGAAACATACTAATATCGGAGACTAGGTGTTTCAGTGGAGGATGAGACTGAGGTTATTGAAGGCAGAAGTTATTGGTAAATTTTCGTATTGAACAATAATGCTGAAAATAAGTTAAAATAACTTTCACATCTTTACTCAGGGAAAAATCTCATAACATTTTTCAGATTTAAATTATCTTGGTTAGCTCAACCCAGTCATGAAACCAGTTGTTAATGGAAATGATTGTTTTTTAGTTTATTTTTAGATATTTTTGTACGATGTTGTGTAATTTCATTGCACGTTTTGGGGGTGTAAGAATATGCTTTTACTGAAAATAATTTGTATTAGAATATTTTTACACCCCCCAATGAGTTATTAATTATTGATATATTTAAAACCACAAACTGCAGTGAACTACTTTAACTAAACCTGACAGTATTATAGCAAAACAATTGAAAATACATAAAAAATATGCCACTGGATAACCATATTGTCAATTATAAATTTGTTGGGAGTGTAAAAATGTACACATATTTCCTTATAAAATGCTTAGATTATTTTCTGTTATTTTTTTTTTACTGCTAACTTTATGGTCTTAGCATTGCAACTTTTAGCAAACTAATGCCTGCGAATAACTTTTGAGTCAGTTAAAAAGAAAAAAAAAGACAAAATTTCCAGTGAACTGTGATGGACTGGTGTATAGAGGTGACATATGGTGAAGTGGTGGGGGTACACCAGCTGCGTCTGTCGGGTCTCACTGTAGAACATCCTTTCCTGCCTACCTTGTGGGTGACCCAAGCAGGGTGGTAGGGGGGGGAAATGTGGCAACCCTTTATCCCCAAGGAGCTAAGAGGAGTAATTGAGGTATGGGTTGGATCGTGATGAATGTGTGCTTTTAGTTCGTCCACCCCCTTTACAAAGGGGAATGGAGGTTTGTATATAGATATAGGTAGTTTAAATGCTAAATAATAAATGTATTTAGGCATCACTATTAGATAAAAGGACTGTGCTTGCCGTGGCAAAACTGTAGTGTCTGCGACTTTGAGGCATCAGGTCGATGGTTCGTGGCTCGCTACGGTCTGAGGTTAGCAAGGGCATGCACTCAGGGTAACAATTACACCAGCCAAAATCAAAGTCTTTCTTAAGAAGGCATTGTCCTAGCCCTTAGTAGAAAATGGAGCCCATGATGTAAAACCGATCTCATTAGATACGAGGACTATTGAACCTCAAGTCCATCCCCCACTCCACACAGCTGCCTCCAGATTACTTCTGCATTTCATTTATTAATTTTGTTGATTGGGTATAAGTGCCATATGGATGAATAGTGTCAAAAGGGTCTTAGTAAGAGTAACCATTTGTTAGATAATTTTGTTGATTGGGTATAAGTACCAGATGGATGAGTAGTGTCAAAAGCGTCTTAGTAAGAGTAACCATTTGTTAGATAATTAGCTGTCGTTACTTTCCTTCATGCCTTTGTTTATATTTGCTTTTTCAAAATATGAAATTTAAATGTTATCACTTGTAACAGCGTTAAAGTCTGTTTAACTTGATAGGTACAGTTTTCTCTCTGCATATAATTCAGTGCTGATAAGACTCGTTAACAGTTTGTTTTTTCACATTTCCAATTTTCTTATCTCATTTTGAGCACTATTGTTAGTGGAATTTGTATATGTTTTACTCTCAGTTAATTAACTCCTATATCTCTATTTTCAGGATATATCCAAATTAACAGCTCTCTCGCCGGAGGTCATCAGTCGTCAAGCGACCATCAATATAGGCACCATTGGACATGTAGCTCATGGCAAGTCCACAGTAGTCAAGGCTATTTCAGGTGTCCAGACTGTTAGATTCAAGAATGAATTGGAGAGAAATATCACCATCAAGTTAGGTCAGTTTCCTCTGATAAAGTACCGTGTTGTTCTCATTCTGAAATCACTCATTTAGTGCTATGCTATTTTTTTTTAAGGTTTTACTTTAGAAAGTCAACGTTTGAAAAGTGTGTCGAGTTTTGAGTGAGATCTTTCACTCAACCACATTGTTCTACATCTTTCATTTACAAAGTTTTTATGAACCTAACAAACATATTAGTTTTGGTTTGTGAGTTATGATATATCCTTAATGTACAAATAGATGATAACTCATTCATTTTCTAATAACGAACTAGATATTAACCGTATTCTTGCCTTCTCTTACTTATGAAATTGGAGTATATTAGATGTTGTTTTGATTCTCTGTGTTTAGAAGATGGTCTTGTTTTTAAGTACTTGACTTCCATATAGTAATGTATATTCCTTTTTGTTGACATGATCTAGTTGATTTCATAGTTTTTTCATTTGTATTGCCAGTAACGTGATGCACAATTTCTGTTCGATAATTTGTATTCTTACCATTAATCAGCAGTGTTAGCGTGCATACTATGTTCACTTTGCAATTTGGTATTTTAGTTATGATAGTTCTTGCTGAATTTATATATTTACTAAAGGACAGTTGAGGGCTATTTTTATGTACTCATAATAATGTATCGCCGGTTCCAAAGATGTCCGCTATCTGTATTCTAATCGAGTTACCATATTGATAAGAAGAGTCTGTTTTAACTTGGATATCTGTAACATTCTAAATCTGTTATATGCTTTAGTTATGATTGTGTTATCTAGCATATATATTTGTATAAAACTTTCTTTGTATCTGACTTTTCATCTTTAACTGTTGCACTTCTCCTAGTGCGAAGCTAGTACGTGAAACTATTTTAAATATTCATAGTCAGATTATTTATGGTGATGTCTCTTTTGCAGGGTATGCCAATGCCAAAATTTACAAATGCAATAATCCCAAGTGTCCACGCCCTTCTTGCTTTGTTTCTGCTAGCTCAAACAAAGAAGATGGCTTCAATTGTTCGAGATCCAATTGTTCAGGAAAGTGAGTACTACCCTACTTCATGAATGACTTATTGTAAATGAAATCATTCCTTTTCTGAGTTTCTACTCATTAACATAATTAGATAATTACTGTTAAATGCCTTTTGGCATTTTTAATTTTTCTTTTTGCGTTACTTAAAGTTCTCTTTATTTGTTCCTTCACTGTTGTATGTTTTTATTCATACTAAAGCAGAGATATTGCAGAACTATAAGTAATAATTTCTTATTAGAGTTTATGATTTTGACCATCTACTCTCATTGTAATTGCAGTAAATTCTTGATATTGTAATGTGAATTTACTGTTAATTTTTATCATTTTTATAATTATTATTAGTATTATAGTTATTATTATTAATTATTATTCCTATATATAGTCACTATTATTGTACTTGTTTTTATCATTTACATATTTATTATTTGTATTATAGTTATTATGCATTTCATATTATTATTATTATTATTTAGTGGGATTGGTTGGTTCTGAGTGATCAGTTTAACGTCACTGACTCTCTTTTCTACTAAGGGCTTGGACAGTGCCTTCTTGCAAAGGACTTTGGTTTTGCAAGTGTGACCATTACCCTGACTGAATGCCCTTTCTAACCTCAGCCTACGTCAGTTTTACTTCCTTGGCTTTCCATAGTTCAATATCTGTCTTCTGTTGTGGGCGACACAAATACTCCATATGTGTTCCCTGTATGTATCAGAAGTCGAATAAATGAGGCGGAGTGAGGGGACTGGAAACCCTCATTGTATTTTCTTCCCACAAAGAAGCAAAGCAAATGAGGGGGTACTGGTTGGAATATTCAAAATAGAATCCTAACAGTTATCGCTGAAGGTGCACGAATTTGTGAAACAAAGTTGAAAACCAAAGGTCTTTTGGTGTATGGGTGTGCCTTGACTTGGCCACCTCCATTACAAGAGGGATTGCAGATTTTATATATATATATAAATGAATATTTTTCTTGGCTCATTATAACTTGTTGATGGGGTGAAGATGGGCAGGATATGATGAAGCCTTGTATTCTCCTCCTTTAGTTCAGTTGAGGCCTCCCATATTACATCAGCAAGTTATGGTGTTGTTTTGGGAAAAAACGGACCTGAGATTTTAATTTTAATAGCAGTTTTTCAAGTAAATGAATAACATATTGTACGAGGCTGCGTATTTACATGCTTAATGAGAACCGACTTATTTCCTTTTCCAGCAAGTTTAGCTACCCAAACAGTAAGAATATAAAATATGTAGCTGAGTTTACCATATGTGGCCACCGTGGTGAGTGTTAATGGTCGCAACTTTGATTCGCCAGTCGAGGGTATGTGAGCTGCCACGGCCTGAAGTTAGAAAGGGCATTCACTCAGGGTAACTGTTGAACTTACCAAAAACCAAAGTCCTTTGCAATATGGCACCGTCCTAGCCCATAGTAGAAAAGGGAGACCATGACATAAAAGCAATCGCAACTGTGTTGATATTAACGCAATGTGTAATTGCTCCAGGTTTCGCATTGTTAGACACGTCTCCTTTGTCGATTGTCCTGGTCACGACATTTTGATGGCCACCATGTTGAACGGAGCTGCTGTCATGGATGCTGCGCTACTCTTAATTGGTGAGTTTTACTTTGGTTATTCATACAGTAACACTTTTGATATTACTAATACTCTTATGCTTTGCTTTGCTTTAGTTTACATATGTGGTTGTCAGTACTTTGTGCAGTCTTCTCATGGTATTTGGTATATAAACTATGTACAGTAGTTTTACTCTTATGTACTAAATGTGTCTGTAATTTTTATGTAAGATGTGTGGCAGTGATATACATTGCATTTACTCGAGTATTTAATTCTTAGTGACCTTATCTCAACAGCTGCCAACGAAACGTGTCCGCAGCCTCAGACGTCGGAGCATTTGGCCGCTATAGAAATCATGAAGCTCAAACACATTCTTATTTTACAAAACAAGATAGATCTCTGCAGAGAATCCCAGTTAAGAGAACAGTATGAGCAAATTCTTAGGTTCATTCAAGGTAAGATATGGCATTCAGATTGTCTAAACTATTGGGTAATATTTGTCGTTACTTTATAGGGGCCAATTGGGCAGCTGTATTTACTTGAGGACTTTTCAGTAATGTCTATGCATTTTGATGGTCACATGCTCATGTAGATAATTGGAAAACAAGGAGATACACCTCCATTTTTCCAAGTATGTTGTAGGTGGCGATTTAATGTAATAGTAGAGTTGAGAAGATGGCATTATCATTCCTCATAATTTCTATTTAAGACAAAAACCAGCTGGTAGTAGGAATGATGATAACTTGGTGCCTCAATTCTTTTGTTACTTTTATGGCTGCCTTACAGTCATTATAGCATATGCTGTGTTTGAAGAAAAAGTAAAGAAAAACGTTCTATATATAGGCACAGAACTGAGGGATTATTTTATTGAAATTGCTAGATTTAGTAAGGAATGTACTTTATTTAGCTCTGTTTTGTTAATGAAAATGATAACTTTAGGTGTCTTGTTTGTTAGAAAACCAGAGTTAAGGTTTACATTTGAAATCTCATCTTTTTTGTGTACTTTGTCATAACAGTGAGTCATATTTTTGACATGTTTTCCTTGAGAAATTTTGTGTATTTTGAAATGTTATTGGCAAGACAGAGGCAGGCAAGCTCATTTGATTAGATTTATGAATGGAAGTTCTCGCCTTACCTATTGTAAATCATAGTATAGAGTAATTTATAATAGGAAATAGTGTTTTAAAGAAGGTAGTTCATAATTTGTAATGAACATTTAGAGTAAATAGCAAATGATAATTGCTGGACTGTGTATTGTGAGTGTAGATGTATTTAAGAAATGTTACTGGAAGGAATGTCAGAGCTAATGATAGGTTGGTTGTGTGGACTTTTTTTTTTTTTAATGTTTATTTGAAAATGAAAGGTACATGCAGTTTTATAAACAGCTTGTACTGTAATTTGCCATTAAACAAGGGGCAGGATGTTGAGCAAACAATTAATGTGTTTTACCTTAGAAGGTAAGTATCCAAAAATATGTCTGAAAGAATGCTCTCTAATCATTGTTTAGAAATAGATATATGTGACTGATATCAATATGAACAAATTATCTACCATACTTTGGCTTGATGTTAGTTGACAAAAGCCGTAGATGTACATTTAGAAGTTAATTGAGTTTGATGAATGAGGTATTTAAATTTCTCTCTTTTGGTTTATCAGGTACAGTAGCCGATGGCGCTCCCGTCATTCCCATTTCAGCTCAGCTGAAGCTTAACATTGATGTCGTGTGCGAGTATATAACCAAGAAGATTCCCATTCCCGAGCGCGATTTTATGGCTCAACCTCGTTTAATTGTTATTAGGTCTTTTGATGTTAATAAACCAGGCTGTGAAGTGGAAGATTTGAAAGGAGGAGTAGCTGGTGGTTCCATCCTTAGAGGAGTTCTGAAGGTATATTCATTATTTTGTATTTCGTTCAGTGCATCTTTGCTTCGATCTGAATACTGTGTGGGATATATATCTATATACAAGAGCCATATTCTCCCATTTATGGGGGCTGGCTTTGTCAAGCCAAAATACCCAGACTATATGGAAAGAGGACAGAGGAGGATATTCCCAGTCCCCTCGCTCACCACATTTAGTCAACATTTACGAAACGCAAGGGTATTAAAAGGAAGTATTCCTCCCCCCTTCCTCGTTTGGATATACAGACGCTCCCCTATTTACGAACAGCGGAGTTAGGAACATTCACAGATACGAACAAAGACCTGCACATCTACTCATGTTTTAATGAATGTATTACTGTATTATTATTATATTATTATTACTTTATTGAAATTCATATATACTTTATACTTTGAACTTTTTATTGTAGTTAAGTATCTTTAGCCTAAGTCCTGTACATTACTGCATATGTATGTACTGTACTGTGCATTTTTTAACCTAAACACAACTTACAAGCAATTCTAATTACGAACAGACTTCTGAAACCTAACTCGTTCGTAAGTTTTGGAGTGTCTGTACCATTATAACTCTTGTGTCAGAGATTAGATTTTCAGAACTTGACACAATTTGCCAATAATAGTGATACAGAATTCCTAAGGAAATCTCTTAGTGTTTTTAAAGTTTCTTGATATTCTTCTTTATAGCATTGGTATCTAAGCTAATTTTTTAGTTTCTTAGCACAGCTTATTTATTTTTAACTGATATACAGTATTCTCTTCAGAAAGGGGACCATGGTAGCTGAGTGGTCAAGTACCTAACTCAGGAGTTGACAGACCTTTGATCGAGCCCACCTTGAAATGTTAAGAAGGGCATCCAGCCTTAATTTTCCAGCCACACTGTCCACCCCCATTTTAAGGACTAATTGCAACTTATAAAATAAGGTTATGATATTCTAATCTTTTTTTACTTATTAGGTTGGACAGGAAATTGAAGTTCGGCCTGGAATCATCTCCCGAGATCCCGAGTCTGGAAGAGTTGTATGTAAGCCCATTCGATCAAGGATAATATCCTTGTACACAGAGTCCAATGAGCTGCAGTTCGCTGTTCCTGGAGGACTTATTGGTATGTGCTTCACTATTTAACATTATATTTCTGGTTTTGGTAACTAATATGACCATGCCATAGAAAACAGTGCATTCCTGTACAGTACGGTTAAAAGTTTTTGTGGAAGAATACGCCGACATTTTGCCAGAGAATAATATAGAGAATATTTATGCTTTTGATAATGCTAATGAATGTAATTACTTAGTTGGTAACTCTGTATCATTCTGAATAGCAAAAAAAATTGTTCAATTTGAAATATGCACCAGTGAAGGAAGTTGATTATAGTATCTCCCTAACTTGATGTAAATTGTCTGAGCTTTTGTACCCCGTGCTTTCCCTGTGGTTTAGATATTCATTTGTAATATTTTAACATTATTTGTAATGATATACAGTCATATAATATTGAGATTTATATATTATTTTTAAGTCTTGTTAATTGAACATCTTGTATTTTATGATCTTGAATAACCTTAGAACATAGGAGACTGTTAACAGGTGCTACTACCTCCACTCACGCTTCCTCTTTAACAAACTTTTACCAGTAAAATCTCTTTTCTGAAGTTCTCATATGTGAGCTCCTATAAGAGCACTGGTTTCGTGTACATAATGTTAACCTATATATTCGTGAATTCCACAACAGGTGTGGGCACGAAAATCGATCCAACACTGTGCCGTGCGGACCGTATGGTGGGACAGGTCTTAGGAGCGGTAGGCTCTCTTCCACAGATCTTCACAGAGCTTGAGATTTCGTACTTCCTACTTAGGCGTCTTCTTGGTGTTCGTACCGAAGGGGACAAGAAAGGTGCCAGGGTTAGTATATTACAGTTTCAGATTTTTAAATTTTTTTTGTTTTAATAAACTTATTACACATAACAGTGTCAGTCAAGTACATAAATCAAGAAACATTGAAACAGATCTAGAAAAAAAGAAAGTCTTTGCAAGACGTACCACACAGGTATATATACATTAAGCTGAAGAATAGCATTGTAACCATTGTAACTTTTATATTGCAGTAATACTCTGCCATGAGTGTTCTGTTATTGGGAAATTAGTATTGAGATTATCTTAGTTATTTCTAAGTCTAAGCCTGCTATTGGGCAACTGGCTTACCATAGTGCATAGTCTTAATTGCAGTGTTAACTGCTTTTGCCAATTTTGAACCTGCTGGTTTATTGAAAACTCCAAAGCCGTTCAAGTTTTTATTTTGATGCCTTAAAGTCTAAGTTATATTTGAAAATGCTGCTACTAAAGACAGAGTGATTTGGGATGGAAGTGAGGGATTAAGGTCTTAAAGTCTAAGTTATATTTGAAAATGCTGCTACTAAAGACAGAGTGATTTGGGATGAAAATGAAGGATTAAAGTCTTGGAAATGTGATGATGGTCCTTGAGTAGAAAATTTCCTCCTAGTTTAAATAAAATACCAACTCGTATAATTAAGTAAGAGATAGAATGGGCTGTTGCGTAGTAGTATATAACTCATCTAGGTAATTTGTGTACAACTTAGATCCTCTTGATACATTTAGTGTTTATGTAGGGAACAATGACTCTTGACTCAGAAATATTTTCCGGCTTGGACTTGTTTTATGCAATTGTGGAATTCTGCAGGAAGGCTTTCTGTATGAAATTTTACCACACTTTTGTAAAAACTATATACTGTACTTACAAAAATGTTTAATAGGAAACGTATAACATTGGAGTATATATTTCCAGAAAGGGGGTCAGATTAGCTTTTAAGCTATTAAATTTTTTGTACTCTTTGGGTATAATATTAACAAGCAAGAGAAGTTGCAGCTCAATGAATACATTTTAGAAATCGTGAATATTCCAGCTTCATGTTTCATTCAGTATGGCACATTGCTTTGTTTGTCTGTGGTGGATAAAATGTTGTACAATAGACTTTTTGAAAGTCAGAATACAATATTGATGGTGTTCTTTGAATGTTAAAATACAATATTGATACTGTTCTTTTATATTCATGTTGAGCAAATATGTATTACAGGTTCAAAAACTAACAAAGAATGAGATGTTGATGGTCAACATCGGGTCATTATCAACCGGAGGTCGGGTATTGGCCGTCAAGGCCGATTTGGCCAAGATTACTCTTACAAACCCAGTTTGTACGGAGGAAGGAGAAAAAATTGCCCTCTCTAGAAGAATTGACAAGCATTGGCGGTAAGTATATACTAAGGGGAAAAGCATTTTGCATGGAGAAAGGAGAAAAAATTGCCCTCTGGAAAAATTGACAAGCTTTGGGGATAAGTACATATTAAGGGAAAAAGCATTTTGCATGAAGGAAGGAAAAAAAATTGTACTTTAATTTCATTATGGACTATCAAAAAATTCTTGTGCTCAGATGCTTTCATATGCGTTTGTTCTTTATTATTAAGTTTTAGAGGAGAATTGACCTATATATATTCCTAGACTTGATTGATACATATTGACACGTAAGTTCATTTTATTTGCTAAATAATATATAAAACCAATTAATATGTGCATGCAGTCCATATTTCATTTCCAAAGTATGTGAATTACATTTATTTATTTTTTTCTTTCAGGTTAATTGGCTGGGGTCAAATAAGACGAGGTATCACTATCAATCCAGAATAAATATTAATTTAGCTGTATGATTATATTATAGCTTTAGGGCTTTTTAATCTTCAAATTTTGCTGTTGCTGGTATATATAGGTTTCAGGAAAAGATTTATATTTATTATATTGTCTCCAAACTAAGATCTTTTATTTTAATGGTGTGTAAAGAGCTTGAGGCTGATTTCAAATGAGAGAATCTAGTGCGAAGCACATTCTTGGGAGGTTTATTCATGAACGTAATTTAGGTACATTATATGAATTTTTTCCCTGACAAAATCTCAAGATTGAAATATTTGGAGGAATCCTTACTTTGGAAATTATTCTCAGATTGGCCAATGTGTTTTTTAGTGTATAAAATAGAGCTTAATGTATTTTTTCTTATAATTGAGAGCCCTCTGAAAGGTGGACAGCTTGACTGAGAAGACAGTATTGACTTTGCCTAAGATGCAGTGGTGAGTTTTTCCTTATCATGCAATATTAGTATTGTTTGTTCTCTCTATTCTTAAACATTGGTACAAATTTTGGTTATTGACTTGTTTGAAAGACTGCTTAATTAGGTGCATTATTTAAATATTGTTATAAATTTTTATTCTTCGTTTCAAATGTGGCACTTATCTTGCTAGAGTCAGTACGGTGACCACAACTGTGCCAAGGAATTGAGGTGATGAGGCTTTGCGAACCTGCCTGTCCTTCCTTTTTCTAACACCTGTGGTAAAAGAGCAAATGGGGGATGGAGTGCCAATCCCCCATGTCACTTATTTCATACAATTTCTTCCATTAATACTTATCTCAGGAATGGGAAATGTGTAATTTTTGATGATTAAAGGGAAGCAGATTTGGGGCCACTGTTTCTTTTTCCATGATTTCAATTCTAGCTCTTAATTCAGATCCCAGAATTAAGGATGGGCAAGAGTTTTAGAACCTCCTTTAGTTTTTGGTACAGTTGTGTCCACCCAGCTATCAATGGTGGGATATGACATGATGTAAAAGACTCTATTCTTATTCCTCCAGCCATCATAAATTGAAAAATTGTCAATATTGGCATTCTTCAAAGTTACAATTTAGGCGAATTTTATTGTTCATAAACCTTTGGGAGTTGCTTGGAGCTGGTATGTTTACCATGAGTATTTGTTTTTAAAATATCTTTTCTGAGATTGGAAAGCAGTTTTTAATATATCTTTTCTTTGATTTTTTTTTTATAAGAAAGCAGTAATTGTGTCCAACTCATAAAAAACTTGCAATAAGAGTGGTTACCTCTTGTATGTGGCAGAATAACAACAGTAACCGTAATCTCTGGCAAGAGGTTCTCTCTGGTTGGCCTTTGACAACTGATTCGCATTCCAACATCCTTATTCTCAAGAGGGCAGAAACTTTAGAACAGATGTGTGCTGTTGCCAACTAAATAGTACTGGAATAATACCCCTATAGAATGAGGATATTCAGTCAACTTAACATAATTCTTCTCATGTGTTGGATGTTGTTTACATTGCTATACTGTTAGAATATACAAAGAAGAATATAGTTGTAAAATACAGGACTTGATATGTCTGTACTCAAGAGAAGTTGGTATGTATTATGAAAATTGCAGGTTGTTAGGCAGCTAGTATATACCCTTGGTATGCTACTGCAAGTATCATGATTGGACAGCTAGCTTTTCTAGTCAAGGTGACAGAATAGCACTAGTGAGGCAACTGCTGGAAATTTGTATTGATTTCAGGCGAGTAACTTGGCAACACAGTTGACATTTAAGAAACTGCTTGAGCAGAGCTGATGTCTACTGAGGTAGCTAGTTGCCTCTGGGAGTTGTTTTCTCAGGGCTGCCTTGCCGAACAGTCCTGAGTCCCCAAGGAAGATCACTGCCAATCCTAGGTGTTCCCACAGACCTCTGAGGGAGTATACGTTGTGTTGATGGCATATATG
>JAXCGZ010012219.1:0-17500 GCA_037179515.1 Halocaridina rubra | reverse complement strand
TCTCATTATAAAAGAGCCATGATCCCCCTTATAAGGGAGGTGGCTGAGTCAAAGCAGAAATTTGGCTCTTTTTGGGAGGAAATTCCCAATCTCCTTGCTTCGACCCATTGAGTTGACTTTTACGACATGCAAGGGAACATGGAGGAGGTACCCTTGCCCCCTCTTCCACACAATTAATATTTGATATATTAGAAAGTAAAACCAACAAAGGTTCTCTTTCTTCCAGTTCCCATACCCTGGGTCCTGGAATGCAACTTTCATGCAATATTTATATTACCATTATTGTGTCACAACTTGTCTCCTTCAAATGGGGAGGGACACAAGACATGTTGTGGCCGGGGCTTTAAGGCTGGTTGATGCACTTCCTAATGTGATTGAACATGCGGTGATCATACTCGTCACTTCCTGATTCATGGGCTTTACCACTGAGGTATAATTAATGCTTCTATGGTTGGGAAAAAGGGATTATTATTTTCAGAGGGGAATATGTCTCCTCTGTTACCAGGTATTATGCCGCTTTAGGGCCAAAAAGTTACTAGTTACTAGTAACAACATCAGTTTTACAATATATATATATATATATATATATATATATATATATATATATATATATATATATATATATATATATATATATATATATATATATATATATATATATATATATATATATATATATATATATATAAACACACACACCACGTATTGGAGACAGTGTAATGTACCGAAATGTACATAAATGTGTCCACAGAAATCATACCCAATAACACCTGTAACGCGAGGCAGATATATTTGTGTGCATTTTCATTACAAGATACAGGTTTATTTTGGTACATTTTGTTTCATTTGCTCACTATGCTGTGCTGAATACTAGTTATTTTTCTAGGGCATAATAACTAATCGTTGTCAGGTAAATATAAATAAAAAACTTTGGTGTACCAGTTGTGTAAGGTTGTGTTGTATTTTCTTTTTTATTAGATTAGTTGAATATAGGGGCTGCGTTGGGTCAGCAGTTAAGCACATGAAAGTGGAAGCGACTTACGTGTGTTTGAGCCAACCTTGGGATGTTAGAAAGGGTATTGAGCCAAAATCCCACTAATTTATTACATGATTTATTATTAAATGATGGTGACTCAGAGAGTAATAACAGATCATATACTTACATGTAATTATGGGAACTAAGTACAGTACTTAGGTACATCTTGTTTACTAAACTGTTAGTATTTGCCTAAATGAGATGTGGAATTCATAGTTTGTTATTGGTTTTCAATTTGAATCTGTTACTGGTAAAAGGTCATGGTGAATCTACTCTTACAGATGTTTCCTGGCCAAGCCAATGAGCAAATCTTTAATGGGGTATCAAATACATAAAGCATAATTAAGCATCAGTCTTTTAAAAGTATTGGTGAATGTGTAATTTAGGTTTTGTTACTATTGACCTATGCGGAGTGATTTGGCATACACCACTCATTTCTTTCATAACTTAATATAGCATCTCCACCCAACCTTTGTTAAATGTAGTGCATACACCATGTAAACCCTATTGGAAAGAACCAGCAATGTACATAATTAGCACACGCAGTTCCTTAATCACGGTAATGATTATGGGTCAATATTGGAAATATGAGTTTGATGTGAGTGAATTCCTACTAGCATAGTAATCCTATTAATAATAAGCTTCTTAACAAAATCCTAATTAATATTACTACTGGTGTGCTCTATTCTGTTAATATTCCTCGGATTCTTGGAGGCCTCTAAGGGGCCGTGGTAGCTTACTGGTTAAAATTCTCAATTCGGGAAGTGGCAAACCTGCTTTCAATCCCACCGCGGAATGTTTGAAAAGGCGTCTAGCCCTAATATTCCAGCTCATGCATGTCTCTGTCCACTCCTATTCTAATAGAAAATAATAGTGACACATAAAACAGTAAAAAAGATTATTTAAGGCTTGAAAACCATCTGCAACAAGCTAACTTGCTTACTTAATATTCTAGAAAAACTCCGAGTAGTAAACAGAAATAGCTCGAGTTTTGTTGCTGGCATTTCTTGGAGGTTTTCCACAGGGTGAGAATTAAGAGAGCGAGAAAGACATTTTGGATCAGGAAATATAGTGGGGAGAATGAAACCTGTATGAATTAGGTAGGTTGGACACCTGGAAAGAGTGAATTATGAAAAATCGTGAATGGGATTTTATAAGTTGTGTTTAGCGGGTATTCAAACTTAAGGCAGTCCTGGGAGGAGATGGAGTGTAAGGATATGCGATGCCCTGTTCGGGAAAAACCTTGGCTTCCATTAGGATGAGTGGGGGCGAAATAATTACCCGTCCATATTCCAGGCATGTCGTAAGAGCCGCCTAAAAAGGACAGGAAGTAAAGGGCTGGCAATCCCAGTCTCCCTGAATTATTTTTCTTTTCACTGAACAGTGAAGGTGAGGATGAACAGAATATGATGACTTTGGTTTCAGGAGGAAGAAAAGAAAGTTATATATAAGGGTATACAAATAAGACTATGATTTGAGAGAGAGAGAGAGTCATCTTCACTATATTTTTATTTAAAATACCGTAGATGCAGTGCTCAGAGAGAGAGACAGAGCGAGAGAGATATGGTATTAATAATTTTGAAAAATGCTGAAGTTATTTTGAAAATCAGAGGCCCATTTTTTAATGATTGTGGAACACGTAAATCGGAGATGGAGATGGAAAAGTCCAAAACAGTTTCCATTTGTTTCTGCCAATGACTGCAATTGAACTGTTTGAAGAGGGATGTGATAGTCAAATCCTCTTTAATACAGTACTTGATGTCATATTCTTTATTATATAAAGAACTTAAAAAGCTTTCATCCCTTAAATGATCAGTATATAAACAAATGTGATTTTTGTTTCACAGGTTTCATTTACTGGATGACATTTGTAATGAAGTCCAAATCGAAGAATGCAGCGCCTATCATCAGTTTTGTTAATGCCTTAGATGATGTTTGATGCAGACGTATTATATGTGGACATAGCAGTGGAAGATGAGTAAGACTTATTTATTTGTCATTGTTTACATGTTTACATTGAAATATAGTACTGTACGTACTGTATATGACTTATAAGAGAAATTTTATCAGTCTTTCAGTGCGATACTTAACTTACCTTATGTTTCAGGAAGAGACAAATACCACAGTGATTAGTATACATTAATCCAGAATCTCGAGATCTCACAGGACAAAAATATTACAGATGAGTATAGTATTGGCTTCTGAATTTGTCTTGCATTATATTTAGATTAAATTTTGTTCAATAGCTTACAAGAAATTGTTTATCAGAGTTTTACCTTATATTTCAAGAAATAACTCACACCTTCTCTTTGCAGTAACATAGCTCATAACAATCAAGATGTAAGTATAAAGGGGACTGCAATCAACATATGACCAAGAAGTATGCTGGAGTATAGCATCTCGAACCATACTGTGCCTCAAAGCCATCTGAAATGACTCATCTCTATTGATATATCATTGTGGCATAAAATATATTTACAGTATTTGTTGTCATAATTTAAGCCAATAGAAAATCTTCTATATATTAAGACAATTAATGTTACAGAAAAATTAGTTCCTCTCTCAGCTTGAGTTCATTTCAGGTGGCTGCATGGACACCATATTAATAAGTTCGTGTGAGCTTCTCAAATCCAAATCCATCGATATATTCGTGATGGTGATGAAAGTTTTCTTTAGTATTTGAATGTAGTCATTACCTTACAGTTTACAAACTTTGTACTTCAACGCTGAATACTATAGTTATTAGTTGAAGTTAATTGTCAAAAGTTCTGATATGTTGAATTTGAGAAGAGGAATTACTTTGTTATAAATTACGTGAATTTTGTCATTGTTTTGTATTTGTGGTGACTGGTTCTTTCCAGTGTGATATCTGTCATTGTCCACTGCCAATTGGGGTTCAAGTACTGACATATAAAACGTAAAAAGAAAGTAAAAATTTTATTGTAATGGTGATACTTCACTTATCAAAACTCGAGCCATTTATTCTTGGTAGCATTCAAAAACCAGATTCTCAGTTAATAATGTCTAAAAATATTCACAGTGACAGATATTTCTTGGCGAGGGTCAGATATTGATTTTAATGATAAATTTATTCACAATATGCGTATTGATATAAAGAATTGCTTGAGAATGACGATAATGCTTGTGTTCTATATATTAACAAATATGCATTTTCAATACGATTTGATACCTGGAGTGGTATATTTATTGCTTAAGATATCAATGTCTTTTACATGTACTAAAGGTCTTTTCTGATTCTTTATATCAGTGTGTTTTGATATATCTATATTTCAAGAGGAAGATATGTTATCATGTTCATTAATATCCACATCAGTAGTAATTATTCTTTCGTTCATTGGAAAATTCTCTTTTCAGTTTGATTCACAATATAATTGTTGTGGTAGTGACGTTTTAAGAACATTCCAGTTATAAATAATAGTAATTTCTTGATTCTCATTACTCGACTTGTGTAGTCAATCATCTTTTGTACTCATATATAATCAACACAGTATAAATAATTTTTTTTATTATTCAGATCTTCAGCACAGTTTAATTTTGGACTGATTATAGCATTGATTTTGCTGCTCTAAGTATCTGATCTAACGGAACAATCATTTATTTCGTTCCTGTTCCACCTTCTCCTTTTGATTAATATATCACCATATCTTCCTGTTGGAGTAACGTATAACTGAAATATAAACAACTTTGCAACTTTATATATGCTTATCTGCATTTCCACATATTCAAATGCAATTCAAAAGCTGATTATGTATTTGTTCACAATCAACTTTTACCGACCGTTTCTAAGAAAGCACATGTAAGCATGTGTAACATTTATGTAAGAATTTCATGATTGCAATTACTCAGATTATTAAATCATAATCTTAGCCTATAATTAAAGCAATCAATCTCATACTGAAAATTGAGTTATGAGCAAATACTCCACAAAATTCTTCATAACTTAGCAATGTTAGATCCAAAAATATCCCTCGATCATCAAGTAATGAAAAATACTCCCATGATTTCTTGTGCTTTCTTGAAAGCACAAGAAATCATGGGAGTATTTTTCATTACTTGATGATCGAGGGATATTTTTGGATCTAACATTGCTAAGTTATGAAGAATTTTGTGGAGTATTTGCTCATAACTCAATTTTCAGTATGAGATTGATTGCTTTAATTATAGGCTAAGATTATGATTTAATAATCTGAGTAATTGCAATCATGAAATTCTTACATAAATGTTACACATGCTTACATGTGCTTTCTTAGAAACGGTCGGTAAAAGTTGATTGTGAACAAATACATAATCAGCTTTTGAATTGCATTTGAATATGTGGAAATGCAGATAAGCATGACATGAATATACTCTCCAAGAATAGTGATATCTTCATATTATTTTGTTCTTTAAGTTATGGTAATTTTTGTCCTGAATACAGATTTTGTTGTAAGTCAGTCTGCACCTCTTTACAAAGCCCTTTTGGAGAGTGTCAATTACTGTGTTTTGCATATCTTTGTTTTCTTTATTGTAAATGATTTTGCATTTGATATTGACACAATGAAATGGAATGTTCATTATTTCAGAGCTCTTGAAATTATATCTGTATAGATTAATTTGTTCAGCTGTTGGATAGTTATCACTTATAGAAGAATCTTTTAAGCTTAGGTAATGCAATATCAGTTGCCATTTTTTCACAACTATGGATCATGAAAATTTATATTCTCTCAAGATTTTCACGGTGAAGCCAGTCATACTTTCATGTCTAAGTTATATTTTATAAACTAGCTTGATGTCTTATTTAATGTGGTTTCCGACTAAAAAGCATAAAACTTTTATTATTATTATTATTATTATTATTAAATTATTTGCTGTTGTTTCATTTTATTTTAAAAACTTGAAGAGTTCAGACTTAGAGACAATAATAGCATACAGAGCATTTTTTCCATTTTTTTTTTTTTTTTAGTAAAATTCATTATATAACTTAGATATATTCAATCACTTGGTCACTATTAGATGAAGAAATTATCTCAAATTGCAATCACCATAAAGTAATTAAAGCATTCCAAAGATCATTAATAATGAATTTATTTATCTTTTGTTATTAGTTTCTTTGTCATGATTAATGAACATTCCTTTTCATTCTTGCATCATTATTGAATGTTACTCAGTGTTTTAATGCAATGCAACTACTAACAGTAGAGGTTTAGATTACTACTAACAAAGGAAAGCTATGTGACTCTGTGGTCATGCCTTCTGAGTAGGCGTGAGATGGGGAGCAGCGAGGGAGTGACTGCTGCTGTATCCTCTCCCTCTAGGGTGTAGGACTTGGCACGGAGTAAGGGGAGTGCGCATGGTCCTTTCTTGTACCCAAAACTGGTTATTGATAAAGTACTAAGTACTGGAATAGCACTCAGATCTTCAGAGCCAGTTATATACTGTAAAGGCATTAAATCGGCTATAAAGCAAATGTGAGCGACATAACAAAAAGTGAATGTCTGTGGAGCTAGACAAATGTGTTTTAAGGGATCACTCAATCTAATGTAACTTAGAAAAGTTTTGTATTCATGAAAGTGTGATTTTTTTTTTTATGTCTTAGACATGTTCATTAAGAGATAATGTTCTTGTATTTATAAAGATGTAGTAAAGAATTGGTTCATAGGAAGTGGTGAAACACTGTTATTTACTTGATGTAATGCATGTATATTACTACTCACCCAATACTGCTCCCTCCATTGGTTCATTGTAAAAGATATATAGTTTATGGACTTGAGTTCTGATATGAGTGGCAGTATATTTAATAACGGATTATTTCTTGACATTGGAACGATATTTTTGAAATATCTATAATTTTGTTTTGTTGCCAGTTGTACACACTCCTCTTCTTCCCTCCTATTTTTGCTATATAAAGACTTTCTGATCCCAGGTAATGGTTATTGTATTAATATATTTTTAGATATTTGAAGTTGTAATTGCAGCAAATCCAATTTTGAATATTACATTATTTTTGAACTTTACATATAAAGTTTAAGGTATTGCTCCTGACATTTCAGCTCATGAATAACCCCAGTGTAATGTGTCTTATTCGGAGGGCCTAAAATAACCTGAATATTAGATGATTTAAATACAGTGAATTGATTATTAGGAGTCGTTGACTTAATCACATTTTGCTTTCACCTTCTATGGGCCTGAAAGAGTTTCAGTCCATTATTATATACTTGACTCAAAAGTTCTCCAGGGGGAGACCAGTATGGTGCGTAACCTTTTGTGTTTTGTACTTGAACTTCTTGTTTTTTTTTATGTTAGGATGGGAGAGAAAACGGTGACCTGACTAATATGGGGTATAAACATGCCTACTTTAATTTTTTTTCCTATTAGTCATCAAGATCCCACATTGGCCACTTACCCATGAGTACTGTAGCTGCAAATGTAATGGTATTAGAGTTTTTTTTATAATTCCGTATAAGTTTCAACTATAAATGAAATATAATCTTTCAGGGGCTATTGTTCTTGAAAGTAATACCTGTTCAGCTATCAATATGTCTTCAGTTATAGTGCATAATCAGTTATAATTTGGGTGGATGTCCAAACCCACAACTGTGTATATGTGTTTGGTTATATTAGAGATTAGATATTTTTTGTCATTACTGAAGACTGCTTTATATGTATATTTTTATATTGTATTTTTTTTAGGTGTTTCTGTTTTGAAATATTGTGTTTGTTTTAAGTGGATGTCTTTGTTTCTCATGGCTCTGGTTTCTTAAATAGTCTAGTCACCATGAAGGTGGTAAAATGTTGAAGAATTCATCTTTCTTATAGTCAGCCTTATGCATGTGGAAATATTTGGACATAGTTTGCATAGTATTTATATGTTATATCTCTCAGGGTTTGGTGGTATTGGACGCATTAAAAGCTCATCCTCTGGTACTCAGTTGGTATAAGTTCTTTTCCCTTTTGTGGTTTGTAGAGCTTTCCTTCAACTTGATATGAGAAAAAGAGAGTAGCATTGCTGTGTGTCATACGTTAACCCCTGCTAAGTCGACAGTTTATATGAGCATACCATTAATGTTATGTATTTATAAATGGTATGAAACTTTGTTAAGGGCCTTAGTCGTTATTAATAGCTCAACTAGTGATAAGAAAAGCTAGGAGTGGTATGAAGCGATAATCAATGCAATCCCCTGAAGTCGAGGATGATGGTCTTGGCTCTGTTATCTTTGGACCTTTCTCTGGGTTATGAGTCCATTTCTGGGTGGAAAATAACTTCTGCATTCAGGAAGTACCAGATGTCTGAATGGGCCTTAGATGTAGTTGTCTCTTCCAACATCTTGTCTTTTAATCTAATTCTGGGCATCCATTAGGCTCAAAAATTGCAGCTTCTTCGTGGAGGATGGTATGCCAAGTTCCTTGCTTCTAGCATTGAACTCCCAGTTGTTGGTGTCAATTTTACATGTCTTCATGTTAGTGTTTAGGACATGTTTGTATCTCTTCTATTTTCCTCTTCCTTTACATTTGCCTTTTGCAGGTTAGGTGTAGATTTGTTTTGGCAGGCCTTCGTCTTTCTTGTAGTTGGTATTAAGAAATACAGTCTAAGCAGTTACTCAAAAAGTTTGAGCAGTGCAATTTCATTCTGGGCAAATGGTGTAAGGTTGTATATCGTTCTCATGTAGCAAGTAAAAAGATATCTTTCAGAGACAGTCCAATTATTGTACCTTTTTGATTGTTTAAGTATGTGACTTTTGAAGGATATATTATACCCAGGTGACATGGAATATTTGATCACTTATTGATTCAGTAAGGTCTTCAGTCGCAAGGATACTGCTTGATAAAATGCCACAATGCCCTTCGATTTTGAGGTAGTTTTTAACATCTAAGGTATATTTTACCATGTTTCCCTTATATGGTATCTATTAGTACTCTGTTTAGTTTTTAAATGTGGTCATATCACAAAATTATTATAATAAATGTAGAACTCAGGTGGATATATTCTTTTGAAGCCAGATTTTGTTGTGTATGTTATGATTTTCTTTGTGTTGGTTCTATTGTGAGTAGACACAATATGAACTTTTAGATTTTTCTTTCTGATTTTGTTATGTAAGTAAAGATTTTTACTCGTGAACAACTGTGATGCTGGAATGTTCTTACTTCGTTTTCAATACTTGTTTGTCAGTCCTTTTTGAAAGATTTTTATTTTAGAACATATTGCTATAGGTATATTTGACTATGCGTAACTTCATAGCTCTGTGACCAGACATGGCTGTCAAATTTTTATTGAATTATTTTTTTCTAATTTTATTACAGACAGGCTCTATTGGTGCTCTTATTTTCTGTATTAAGTTTGCACAGCTCACCAAATATTAACTGTATATTAAGAAACTCGCATAGGGTGTATTGTAGCAAAGCCACCTTTCACTGCTTATGCTGTTTTCTCCCTAAAAATCTGTGAGGCCTCTCTGAAACAAGACACAACTTTAATATAATAATAATAATAATAATAATAAAGATATTCTATATCTTTTGTGTGAGATATAAGTAACCAATGACCTTTAAGGTGGCGTCACACTTAGCCAAAATTCCCGACCCGACTCTTAAGACCGTCTAAAGACGGAATCCTCCCGGCAGAAATGATGTCATTACGATAATCGGGTGTAATCGTTCGTCCGCGTACGACGGAATCCTAACGGTCCTACGTAGTTTAAAACAATCGAGGGGGTCCTGAACCGTCGTGGAGGGCCTACGATAATTGGCTGCTGCACCCAATAATCTCCGTGATTCGGAAGACCAAATCAGTCGTAGAAGACTGCGTACGACGGGTAAGATCGATCTTCTTGATCGTACGCGGGCGTAGGAGAAGGTGTACGCCCGCGTACGATCCAGAGGATCGACCCTACCCGGCGTACGCAGTCCTCCGGGTCTGGAACCGTTAAAAATTGAAAAATTCGCCTATTCGTCTGGTAGCGCAGTACGAATAGACAGCGCGCGATGCGTGGTCTCATTTGTGACAACCCAATCCTGGGCGTTCAGTTTTCCTGGTCCGCTTGCCGCATTTCTTATTGTTTTAGCATGATATTAGTGCATTTCTTATTGTTTACGATGATATTAGTGCATTTATTTTTTCCCTCATGTGTTCTTGCAGTGACAGTGTTGTTAAATTTCATTTTTTGCTGTTGTATTTTGATGTGGTTCCCCATTCCAGTGCCTTTTACATTTGTTTACATAGGAATATGTAGTCAATTGGTTTTTTATTTGAGTATTCTCATATGTAATTTTTTCAGTACACTTATATTATTACATGGGGATATGTCTTACCATACTTGTGTATTTTCTCATAATGAAATTTATATATTTTTGTACAGTATATATTTTTGTATCTTAAAAATAAAATTATTATTTTCTGTTCATTTTCTGTTTATTACTTATATCATCATTTTACTATAATATATATTTATATATGACCATTAATATTGGTCATGCAATAAAGCATATATTTCCCATATAATATTGTGAAATCAATATATCAAAACATGAATTTATCAAATCCATAAATGTGTCAAATAAAATATATGAAATATATTAACATACATGGCCAACATATATTTTCTTATATATATAAGTAGCTGAAGTACCAAATATATAAATCAGGGTTATACTTTCACAAATATCCCATATATTAATTACTAATGGAATGTGATATTAAAAATCTATATAATTCAAACACTGGAATATATTACAAAAAAATAGCATTCACTTGACATTGGCAATAATTCAGTCTGTTCAGGACTAAATACACTTATCAAAGTCAAAGTCAAAGTCAAAAATTTTAGACATAATTATGTCTATACTTGCCTATATCTCATTCCCTATGTGTGTGTGTGTATACACACAAATATATAATATAGCATTCACTGGACATTGGTCATTATTCAGTCTGTTCATGACTTAATATACTTATCCATTTTAGACATGTATACTTATGTCTATACTTGCTTATATATTTCTTTCTCTCTGTGTGTTTGAGTATACACATATATATATACACACACACTATATATATATATATATATATATATATATATATATATATATATATATATATATATATATATATATATATATATATATATATATATATATATATATATATATATATATATATATATATATATATATATATATATATATATATATAAAATTGTTTATTTCTCCCCAGTTGACCTACTGTATAAGTAACAGTAACCCAAATGGATAAATCACAGTATTTATACTAGTAGAGTAAGTCATACTACTAATGGACAATATATAATAGTATATGAAATCCGAGATATTATTTTTGGTATATGAATATAATTAGTTTAAGTCATATGGAACATACAGACATATAGGTGTTTTTGAATTTTAAAGAAATATTAAAGAAATACAGCTGAAAACACGTATTTCCATGTTTTCTTGGGACATATCTTGTGGTCAAGTGCTTGGGTACCTGGAACCCAGGGGAATTTAACCAGCCTTTATAAAGGGACAACTCTTATAATCCCATAATGACCTGGGAGTGTCATGAATTTAGCACTTTTACCCTCTCACTCGGTATTACGATATCTCGCACTATATCTATAGAAAGAGAGAGAGAGATTGTCTCTCTGTGATTTTATTATAATATCCATATATTTTTGATACTCAGTTCATTTCTATGAACCTGATGTTCCATTTAATTTAAGATTTATACATATACTAAATTTCCATTTTTGTTGATGTTTAGTTCAACTCAATATAATTATATATATATATATATATATATATATATATATATATATATATATATATATATATATATATATATATATATATATATATATATATATATATATATATATATATATATATATATATATATATATATATATATATATATATATATATATATATATATATATATATATATATATATATATATATATATATATATATATATATATATATATATATATATATATATATATATATATATATATATATAAGAACATAAGAATAGAGGACACTGCAACATGCCTACTGGCACACCATCACTTACCATCACTCGAAGCTAGAAGAGTGAGGGGGGATATGGTGACAGTCTTTAAATTCCTTCATGGTTATGATAGAGTGGATAGGGATGGATATTTTGATATGGCTGGCTCTAGAACTAGAGGTCATAGTTTGAAGCTTCGTAAGAAAACTTGTTTGCAGGATGTAAGGAAATACTTTTTCAGTGTAAGAGTAGTTGATAATTGGAATTCGCTAAGCGAGGAGGTAGTTAATGCTATCTCAATCCATAGTTTTAAGGACAGGTATGATAAGTATCACTAAGTCTAAAATGGAACCGATCAGGAGACGGGAAGATACGAACTTTGGGCTCTTTCCCGTAAACACAATTAGGTAATCACAATTAGGTAATCACACGAGGCAGCTCCATTTTTTAATTGTATTTTCAGCATGTCTAACCTATTCTATTCTACTCTACTTATTTATTCTATTTTTCTTTTTATGATTTTTCTAATAAGCACTAACCTATTCATACCCACCCTACCTCTGTCATATGTCTATCTAATCTACATTTGAAGGTGTCTAAGGTATTGGCATTTACTATCCTACTAGGAAGCTTGTTCCATGCATCAGCTACTCTATTACCAAACCAATTTTTACCAATTTCCCTTCTGAACCTAAATTTATCAAGCTTAAATCCATTATTACGAGTTCTGGTTTGATCATGAGTTTTTAAAACTTTATTAATATCTCCCTTGTTAATCCCTTTAAACCATTTATACACTTCAATCATATCCCCCCTAACTCTTCGCCTCTCTAGAGAATGTAGATTAAGTTTTTTTAATCTGTCCTCATATGGTAGATTTCTGATATTGTGTATCATCTTGGTCATTCTTCGCTGCACTCTCTCCAAGGATTCAATTTCCATTCTATAATAGGGTGACCAGAATTGCACAGCATAATCTAAATGGGGCCTAACTAATGCAAGATAGAGCTGCAAAATAACTTTTTCCGTCCTATTGCTAACGCTTCTTGAGATAAATCCTAAAATTCTGTTTGCTTTATTTCTGACTGCTGTGCATTGCTCTCTTGGCTTAAGACTACTACTCACAAGAACTCCCAAATCCCTTTCACACTGAGAACTCATGATTTCATGGTTATTTAGCTTATAACTAGTATTGTCTTTTATGATACCCATTTTAACTACTTTACATTTTTCAACATTAAATTCCATTTGCCATTTGTCCGACCATTCAGATAATCTATTTAGATCTTCCTGTAAAGCATGAATGTCTTCTTTTCCATTTATAGTTCTACCTATTTTAGTGTTGTCTGCGAGTTTACTTAGGTTACTACTGATATCCGAATCCAGATCATTTAGATATACGATGAATAATAGGGGACCAAGTACCGAGCCTTGTGGTACCCCGCTTGTAACCGAGCCCCACTCTGATTTCTCTCCATTTATGCAAACCCTCTGTTTTCTGTCTTTTAACCATTGTTTGATCCATCTGAGAACAGCTCCTCCTATACCATGAGCTTCCAGCTTTTTAACTAATCTTTTGTAAGGAACTCTATCAAAAGCTTTGCTAAAATCTAGATATATTGTATCATATTCTTTGCCACAATCTACTGCCTCGTAAACTTCTGAATAAAAAGACAGTAAGTTTGGAAGACACGAAAAACCCTTAAGAAACCCGTGTTGTGAAAGTTTTATTAGTCTGTGTAATTCTAGATGTGCCCTTATTTTATTTGCAATTATGGATTCTAGAATCTTACCCAATGTTGACGTTAAACTTACCGGCCTATAATTATTCTTTTTAACTCGTTCTCCTTTTTTAAATATTGGTACCACATCTGCCAATTTCCACTCCATGGGTACCGATCCTAATTTTATTGAATTATTAAATAATGCAGTTAGTGGACAACTAAGCTCTTCCTTGCATTCCTTTAATATTCTAGCATATATTCCATCAGGTCCCGGAGATTTATGAGCCTTTAATTTATCTATTTCTTTTATTACCTCCTCTCTCGTAATATTTATTGAACTAAGTATTTTATCGGGACTGTCTCTGTAAATGGATTCTACTTTCGGAATATTTTCCAAGTTTTCATTGGTAAATACAGATAAGAAATAATCATTTAAACATGTACACATCACTTTATCGTCATCTGTGATATGGCCATTGGCCACTTCAATTGGTCCGACTTTTTCCTTAAATTTTGTTTGATAATGTTGATAAAACCCTTTAGAATTTTCTTTAGCTTCTCCTGCTATTCTAACTTCGTATTTTCTTTTCGACTCTCTAACTATCTTTTTAACTTCCCTGTTTAACTGTATATATTGCTGCCTCACATGCTCTTCACCTCTTTTTAGTTTCCTGTATATTCCTCTTTTAATACCTATAAGATTCTTTATTCTATTGTTCATCCATTTAGGGTCATTTTTTCTTGATCTGCAATGTTTCATGGGAATATAGTCTCTCTGAATATTCTTAAGAGTCATGACAAAATTGTTATATTCCTCATCCAAATTTATATTAACTGACGGACTGCTGTTCTTTCCTGTTAGAGAATTTAATGTATTGATCTTATCTTGTGATAATCCTTGGCATGTGGTACTCAAATTTCCGGGTAATCCGCTACCTGCGACCTGACCTGCTGGATATATATATATATATATATATATATATATATATATATATATATATATATATATATATATATATATATATATATATATATATATAAATATATATATATATATATATATATATATATATATATATATATATATATATATTTTTTTTTTTTCCATATATTTATTGTTCACTAGGATCAATTCTAACATACTTATATAAATGGAAAAGTAAGGGCAAATATAACTATACCAAATTACTTTTTATTTGCGTTTACCAATACATACAACTTACATTTGAAGGATTCTGTGAATGACAAAGATGAAACATTATTACATTATTAAATGTAAAATATTAAACTTAATATCTTCTCAGTATAAAAGAATGAAAATGAAACATATTAAGATCAGTTATTGTAATATGTGAAGAACAAATGACTTAAAATAAATTACATATCTATGAGCAGCATGCTTGAGGTGTTCCTGGGTCGGTGCTGTGGGTCACACTACGTATGAATAGGGTGGGAACCCCTATTTATAAGACTTTGTGGCCCTCCTTTGCAAGACGCGGCACTCCGCTTGCTCCCGACTGCGTACAACCCCCTACGAACGTGTACGTTCCCCTACGATGGGTCGGGAGCGTTGGGAGCATGGTCGGCCCAGTCGTAATGGTCAAAAATTTAAATTTCCCGTTTTCTATGATGAGAGTTACGTTTGCGTACGATCAGTCGTACGCTAAATTACGATGCACTTCCGACAGGCACAGGATTGCACCTGTCGGCTAAAAAATCTGCCGGATCTCCAAGGATTGAGCGAAGATTCTGTCGGAACGCGGTCTTAAGAGTCGGGTCGGGAGTTTTGGCTATGTGTGACGCCAGCCTTATTTGTACACATTATGAAGACTGTTGTTTATAAGCACTTTTACTTTGTTGAATCTCCAGTAATTATTTTGGCATTTTTGGGCTTATATTTTATTGTTTTCCATCTCAAGCAGTATTTTCTTTTCTTTTCGTTGTTGTTGTTGTTTTCTAGGTTACCTAGCTGAACAACCCCGCCTGGGCTGGTTATGGAAGTCTGGCCTCCTTTGGTCCTTGATTTCCTCTGAGTTTCTTAGTATGCTCTTCTTGGTTGCTTGGCATCCTCGCTTGATTTGCAGCTCTGGAGAGTATAATCACAACACAAACACTGCCACTTAAGGTCCTTTCATATACATTATTGTCAGTAGTTGAAGGATGTCTCGGCTTGTCAGAAATGTGACTTCAAACGCTGCCACTTTAGGTCCTTTCATATACTTTATTGTCAGTAGTTGAAGGATGTCTCGGCTTGTCAGAAATGTGACTTGTCATTTGTCTGCACCAATTGGATATAGAATTCTCATCATATCACATCTGGTACTTTAACATATGTGTTTTACATATGTGTGTTTGGTTTTGTGTTATGGACTCCCTTTTCTACTAAGGGCTAAGACGGTGTCATCTTTGCGAAAGACTTTGGTTTTGGCAAGTGTGACCATTACCCTAAGTGAATACCCTTTCTAACCTCAGGCCTTAGCGGGCTTTGAACCCTCGACCTGATGAATCAAAGTCGCAAGCCCACCTTTCAACCATGTTGGGCACTTGTGTGTTGCATATGTATTTACTCTAAATGGGTTTTCAGCTAGTTATTAAAGTTCATACTTTTTAGTTTCATGCATTCAATACTTATTTTGAATATGCTGTATAGATAACTATGAAGCTCAGAACTAATGGAAAAGAGTTTGCTTTAAGACCTTATTGCCATGGATGACTTATTTTATACCGTATATATGTTTAATTGCAGTTTGCCTCAGCCTCATTAAGCTTCTTTAAACTCTCAGGTGTTAAAGGTGAACTGAGACCTAATCTTTCCATAATCGTACTCTGAACTTTTCTAAAGGAATACTTTTTAGCCCCGTCTTACTGCAATCCAGTATACAATATATTCAAGAATTGAGAATGAAATATTATTTTCCCTATAATCCACAAGTCACTGATGGTTTATATGAAAAATCATGTACTGTATTCACTTTTGAAATATTACACTCTCCTAATTTGGCAACTTCTCTGTGTCGTGATTTTTCCTTTGATAGCAAAATCATGTATTCCTCAGATAATATATAGTGAGGATTGTATATTCCTGACATAAATTACTGTTGATTCCTTCTTAAATTTTGATACCAGGCTACTCTTGTCACTGCATTGGAGAAATTCCTAGGTATTATTGGCATACCTGAAATTTAGAGTTCTTGTTGGCCTTTGCCTTCATTAATAGACAAAGATATGAATCTGACATTCATATTTTACTATTCGGTATTTTTTTTTAGTATTTATTGTCTCCTCTCAGTTTTTAGTACATATATAGACACACAGCTCTCATTCATGTTTTTGAATAATTTGAACCTTTCCTGTCATTTCTCTGCCTGTATTGAACATACTAGACTTGCAGCTCCAGTTCGGTTTTATCATCACATTGGAAGAAAGAGAATCTATATAAGTTTCTAAAGAGATTTTTTTTAATTATTCGAATCTTTCCTATCAATTCTTTGTTTGTATTGAACATACAAGACTCGCAGCTTCAATTTTATTTTTATCAGCATGTCTTTTCCAGTCATTTTATCAGTGCTTTATGTGTCTACTCTAATTTTATTGCAAGCAGGGACTTTCAGCACTCATGTGTGCAAAATCAGTCATCATCTCTTGTTATATTTATGTTTCGTGTCTCTATGTCTAGTGTCATACAGACTTACAGCTATCATCTGTGTTCTGGCAATCTTTCCAGTGTCATCATTTTCT
>JAXCGZ010012218.1:0-30000 GCA_037179515.1 Halocaridina rubra | reverse complement strand
AGCACATGTCACTACATATTTTTTTTTTTTACTGTAGCACATGTCACTACATTTCATCATGTTATTCCCGTAGCACTTCAGATTTAGAACATTATAGAGTTGAACACCCCAAGGTCATTTCCGTGGCACTTTGCCATATCCTCATGGTGATAAGTAGACTGTGGCATCCCATAACCCTTGTAAGTTGAGCAGGATCAATAAGTATACCGCTAAAAATGGGAACAGTAATGATATTATTCTCTTGCAAGCTCAATCTTCGATGTAGGCAAAAATGTCTGTCTTTCAACTCTCCTTTTAAAAGCGTGCCATTTATTGAGCAATGAGATACGGTCTACTGCCTTTATTTTATAAAATATATGCTGTTATTTTATATCCCAGTTTTTTTTATTGTGATAAAAAGATTTCTTTTGTAAAGGGCGCAAGAGTATAGATTACCCCCCTTCTTATTCGTTGAATATATATTTAGGTCTCTACTATCACGTACTGACTGTATTATAGAGAAGAAGAAGCCCTAATTTCTGCTTTGGGTTCCTTGTACACACCTGGAAACTCGGTTTACCCATATTTCAATATGGATTTTGTTGTGGTTTTCCATTTTGAGTCTTATTGTACATTTAGTAGACTGCTGTGCAATATCTCCACGCACCCTCCCCTCAGTGTATTTTTATTGGAAGAGAGACCCTTGTTTATAAAATTAAATTCTCTTGGCATTTCCTTTTACCAGCCTTTGTCCAATTAGTGCACAAAGTAACATACAAATTTATTTTTTGTAATTATCATGGATGAGTTTCACCAGTTGTAATAATAAAGAGTAGGAAGAGAAAAGCATCGGCATGCAATAAGAGAATATAGTATGTAGCAGATGTAAGTAAAGAGAAAAAGAAAAAAAACATAGATGTGTGTGGTTTTTTCTTTTTTGTTAAAGCTGGCAGAGGTTTTTTTTTTTCTAGTGTAGAATCTTCAGTTAAGTTTCTGTCTCGTTTTTCAAGGCATGATTCTTTCTATCTATCTACCTTGGCTGTTTCCCCCTTTAATTGGGGGGTAGCCGACATCAAGAAAGGAAAACAATAAGGGGATTACTTTGCTCTATGGGCAATAACGAGGGAGCTAGCGACTGTTCAGATGGCATTGCTGGAGTGCCACAGCCCATCCTCCCGGCTCTTCCACAACCTGTGTCGCTTCACAACTACCAACTCCTCCTACTGCCCCCACCACAGGGCTACCTCTGTAAGATGCAGCCCCGTGGTAACAGCAGATGCACATCAGAGCTGCGTCACAATCGCTCGCCACTCATTCCTATTCCTAGCACGCTGACTGTTTCCATATATGAACAAAAGACGCGTCAGTGGCAGTTCATCCTGGCTTGCTTCTTCTCTTAGTCATTCTGTGAAAAAAATATCATATTAGGGTGGGAAGGCTTGCCAATATCCTATCCATATTTTAGTTGTTTCATACAGTGTGTAAGGAGCGAAGAAGAAGGAGGAGGAGGAGTCTCAGCCTTCTCTCTGCAAGGGAAATTATTTTTAGCTATTGTTTGTTTGTTTGTTTGTTTTTTCATTTGGGCCTTTCTGGTTTCTGAATATAGGTAACATTGCATTCTCTCAATTTTTTTTTACTTATCCTATATCTGTTTTATTTTAGTGTTTATGAATTATAATAGTTCTTTCCGCTATAATGAAGCATGTTGTATCTCAACCCGTTCGTCCATATTTTCCGGATGACAAATATCAGGTTAAGAACACATGTGCCCCATCCGTCCTTGGTCAGGGGGTCACAAGTAGCGTGTATCAGTAGATTTTTGAAGGACTGCTGAATAGATATATGATATCAGAGTTTGCTCTGTAAAGCTTTTATAGCTGCAGTTTTTCTCTAAAAAAAATATCATACAATATTATTCTTAAGCAGTTTTTTATCTAATTTCTGGAAAGATTTTATTGCAAGTCTGCCTATCTGATAATTACCGAAATGCATTTTTTTGTTTTTATTTCATGAATAAAAAAAAATAATCCCGTTCTAATTGTATCTCAACCCATTCGTCCATATTTTCCAAAGGACAAATGTCAGGTTAAGAACATACGTGCCCTATCCGTCCTTGGTCAGGGGGTCACAAGTAGCGTGTATCAGTAGATTTTTGAAGGACTGCTGAATAGATATATGATATCAGAGTTTGCTCTGTAAAGCTTTTATAGCTGCAGTTTTTCTCTTAAAAAAAAATATCATACAATATTATTCTTAAGCGGTTTTTTATCTAATTTCTGGAAAGATTTTATTTCAAGTCTGCCCATCTCTGATAATTATTGAAAAGTATTTTTTTGTTTTTATGATATGAATAAAAAAAATTAGAAAAATAATCCCATTCTTGACACTCGTGATTCCTTAAAAATCTTGCAAAAGTTGTTTTGCTGTAATACACTGTTTGACTATAATTTATTTGGCATTTATGATACATAAGGAAAAATCCAAATAGCTTTATATAGCACTTACTCATATGACGACAATAAATAGTTTTCGTAATTTGTAATATAATGTTTAGTGTTACTTCGATTTTTAGTTTTATAAAGAATTGAAAGCGAATTTATATAACTTGATTTTAAAATATATTGTAATGAATCGCCTACATTAGGATACGCTCAGCGATTGTGAATAATTAAATTTGTGCTCTGTGCTTTGTAGTAATCTTTCCCTTATCTAAAGCATGTTTTTATTCTAATAATTATTTGAAGAAATTGTGTAAATATTCTTAAAATTACTTCGATTTGTGCGAATATACATGTATGTGACTATTTGCCACCATTTTTTTTATTGACTGATTTATAAAGATGAAGGAAGAACTGCCTGTATTTTCAAGTATTTTTCACATGTAAAGAAGGCTTCACCAAATATATAATATATATGTTTATTTTTCAACTTTATATTTCAAAAGAGTTGGCTTAATGTGAATTTACATATTAAGGTGTACATTTGCATAAGTAATTTACTGGTTTAAATGAATTATTGCTGTCAGAGAGTAGATGATAATGGCGTTCTAGGGTTATTACCAAATTTAATTGTGTACAGAGCGAGAGCCCTTTTTTTTTTTTTTTATCGACTTTAAAATTGTATTTTTTCTGGATCTTTGTGATTAGACTTTGGTATTTTAAACGTAAAATATCCGCAGATAATATAGCTCGCCCCAGTTACTGGTTTTAAGAATAAACCATCATCACATGTTTTGCTCTTACTTTCAAATAGGGATTTACGAATAGTATTCGGTTCCATTCATTTTTAGCAAAGTCATTTTGAGCGAAGTTAATTTTTAGCGGTCATTTTAAGCGAAGTTATTTCAACCTAACTAACCTAGTATATTTTTATACTTATCAACTTCGCTCAAAATGTCTTAAAAAAAAAACCATTTTGAGGCTCGCTCAAACTGACCTCGGTTAAAAGGCATTGCTCAAAATGCACATAGTTTAACTTCGCTCAAACGACTGGATACTTAGTTTTCATTTCATTTCTCCTTTCCATCCTTATTTCCGTAACGTCTTCCTTCATATATGTGAAATTATACGTCTTATATATATACAGTATATATATATATATATATATATATATATATATATATATATATATATATATATATATATATATATATATATATATATATATATATATATATATACATCAAGGTAAGTAACTCAGGCCTTTTAGAACCATATTGCTGTGTTTATTGTTTTTTATATAATGATTCACAACTCCCATAGCATCGTGAAATATTAAAGCCTAGTCTGTTGCTTCCAGTTCGCGGACTCCTTACTCTTATTATATTCTTACGTTCTATATCCTTCTTCAGTGTCTGTAGAGCATAAAGCTAAAAATACCTCTCAGGCTTAAATCCCATTCGTCATTTACTGCATTTGTGTAGCTATCTAAATCTTGCTAATATTCACAACTGGTGTACTATCCTATCTTTGGCTATGGTGCCATAAGCCAGCATTCTAACCTCTACAAAGATATCCTCATTATGAAGCGTGTAGTAACCACTAAGATTGGCTTGTGTGACTGGTAGATTGTCTTGGATGCAGTCCGGAAATTCTGCTGTCCACGGCTTTTCATTAGCAAATAACAAATGTCTCTTAATTTGCACATGGTAGAAATTAATAGTAATCACATATTTCTATTTTTTTTTGATGGCATGCCTCGTTGGATTTATAACAGTATTCAGGTCTAACCTTGTTCGGTACGAACTTAAAATAATTCCTAGTGACATCTATTGTTTATTTTTGTATGCATTCACCAGTTTGTTTCTCGATGAAGCTTCTCATCTGTGGGTGGTTTTTTTTTCTATGTTACGCTTTCTTTTGCTATAGAGCTGTCTTTGCACCCTCTTCCACTCTTGTTCTCTTCTTGTCAGTCATATAACCACTTGGCAATACAATAGCACAGTTGATCTACTGTAATTTTGTCCCTAATTTTACAATGAAATGGGGTTGTGCAGTATCAAGTTGCTCAATTAACTTATATTCCTAGGTAATTTTCACATTTGTAATTGCAGTCAGCACTGTAATATTCGCCTTGAGGTCATATACTCTCCTTTAATCATTTCTTTTTCTCACCTTCATTTGTCTAATCTCCTGAGCAAATCATTGTATATTTTTTTATTCTCAATGCTGTCATATCTCCCGTAATATTGTATATATTATTCAGTCCCTTTGAGTATTGAGGCCTAGCTTAATACAAACTTAGTGTGTATTCTCAAGAGAATTACTTATAACACTGTTGGAAAGCTTGGTACTAGGATTTGTGTAATCTCAGGAGAGTTACTTGAAGCACGGTCAGAGTAAGTGCCTTAGCTGCATTTCCTAGCAACATGACTTCTTACGGACGTCAAACCAATATTTTTCTAAGTCTCATTCGTACTTGTGTGATTCTCTTCTTGAGATTAGTATAAGTTCTGCTAACCCTAATATTATAGTTGACTTTTAATCTTTCCACCATTTACTCGAAGATTGGCTTTACCCTCTTAATTTTTTTTTACCTCAAGCGTCTTTATGATTTTTTTCTTTGTATTAAGTACTTCATATATTTTCCTGTGTGCTAATTCAAGAACTGAAGTTCTTTTTGTACTTTTGTTTCTTGCTTTGCCATTAAAATCTTAAATCTTTTCTTTATTGTTTTCATTTCCTCTTAGACTTTCTCTCTCTGTATGTTTTATAATATAGTCTGAAAATTGTCAGTGTATCCACCATCACAGTTTCCTTTTTCCAACTTATCCAATCACCATGTATTCTTCTACCATATTGCGTATTTGACCTTGACTTCTATTTCAAAAAGCGTGTACTTAGCTTCTTGTGCTTGTAAATATGATTTTCTATAGAATTTCATTTATATGATATTATCTTAAAACAGTATTTTGGAATCGTATGGAGCTTCAATACTTACTGAATTCAGTTCTCCACTTACATTTTCTGACTTCTGCTTCTCCCCCAGAAACAGAAGAAAAAACGAAGCCAAAGAGAGAAAAAAAATAGAGAATCTAGTAGATATATAAATAAATATGGATGATATGAATAAGAAAAGAGTGTGTAAAATGGAATTAAAAGAGGGACACTCAAAAGCACCTGCTCACACTGTCTCTGACTTCCTTTTACTTGAAGGGTTGTAAGGAAGAAAAAAAGAAGAGAAAATGCGTCTCTGGTAAGAGTCTGAGCCAAACCACTTCTGCATGTAAATTCCCACAGTCCTTTGGTCCTCCTCTGAATTGAATATTAAAGACTTCACAAAGAGTGAACGTGCTAATATAAAGACCTTGACTCCCTCCCACATTAACACTCTCTCTCTCTCTCTCTCTCTCTCTCTCTCTCTCTCTCTCTCTCTCTCTCTCTCTCTCTCTCTCTCTCTCTCTCTCTCTCTCTCTCTCTCTCTCTCTCTCTCTCTCTCTCAGCTGAGAGTTGCAAGTTTTTCTTTGTATCGACTGTTGTACAGCATCATATTACTTTGACACAAAGTCACGTGCAAGAGCAAAAGTATCTGCTCTCTCGAACTCTTCCTAGCATATAACTATATAAATACATATATGGTTCCTGACCTCTTGGAGAATCGGAAGATGGAGGATATTGTAATCCTTGTTGTTTCTGCCATATTCTGCTCTTATTTACTCTACTTTTCGGTCGCTTATATTGTAGACCTTGGTAGAAGAAAATATAAATTATTTATTCTAATGGTCTATTAAGTTTCATAATAAAATGTTATATAAGTTATGATTGTTCGTAATAACTGATTTTCACTTGAAGAAAATAGTGATATAAACACTAATAAAGTAGTTATTGAGTTGGTAAGCGTGATATACCATCTAGCCGTTGTTCTTTCTAATGTATGACAGATAGTATATAAATTACTTATATATGCGTGTTGGTCTTAGTCCGCTGAGAAGTGAAATTCCACGATCCCATGAGTTAGAAAAGGCTTCCTTGAAAAGTTTCCGAATATTAGATTCCTGATCATAACGTTGCGAGTGTTGCATAACCCTTAGGCCGCTTTCACACCAAAGTGGCGCGTCGCACGTGGCATGCTACGTGGTATTAAGCTTTTTTTTTAATCAAACTTACGTTTTTCTCTTGAATATTTTCTTACAATTATGTCGGAAGACCTTTACAGGTACTTAAGTGACCCTACAGCAAGTTCGTTGTGATATATATATATATATATATATATATATATATATATATATATATATATATATATATATATATATATATATATATATATATATATATATATATATATGTAGAATTTCTCATTAAAATAATTTTATATTTCATTTTACTCTTACCGTATGTAAAGAAAATACTGTAACCATATTTGATTTTTATAAAAAGAGCAAAAATTCGATGTAAATCAGAGGAAATGAATGTAAACATTCGTTCTCTTAACAGAAAATAATTTTTTTCAGAACAGAAATCCATGCCACTGCACTGTGCAACATTTCAAGCACTATGGCGTTTTAATACCAGAAATTTTATTTTTCATTTCAGCTTTGTACAGTGCTACAGTTTCATGCACTGAATTAGTTACACTTCACACACTGATAATTTATATTGTGCCCGGTTATTGTAAATTATGATAGCGGAAGGATGCTCTATAAAGAACGACTTGATTAAAACACAATTTTATTACTTGCTGATTTGTGTATAGGACAGAATGTAGTATATATAATTTTATTTGAATTTACTACATAAAGAGAATATATATATATATATATATATATATATATATATATATATATATATATATATATATATATATATATATATATATATGTGTGTGTGTGTGTATGTGTGTGTGTGTGTGTGTGTGTGTGTGAAAGAGAGAGAGAGAGGGGGGGCTTGTATGCAATACACTATGTGATCCGGTTTTACGTCACGGACTCCCTTTTCTACCAAGGGCTAGGACGGTTGCTTTCTTGCGAAGGGCTTGTTTTTGGTAGATGCAAACGTTACCCTGTGTGCATGCCCTTGCTAACCTCAGACCGTGACGGGGCGCAAACCCTCGACCTGACGCCTCAAAGTCTCGGACGATACCGCTTGAGCCACGGTGATAGAGAGCGACATTCACATCACTTTCTTTTGATAAGAGAATTAAGTACATTCTGCAAAGCAAATAATTCTCTTTTCTCTGTTTCTTTTATATAAGTAGTTACCGATTGGAGTTAATTTTTAACACCCACGAAATTTCTGCTGTAAAATGTTCTGTTATTGAGATATATTGGATTGGGTTATTACCTTAATAAATGAAAGTTGCCTTGCTTAGCATTTTACGTGGAATTCAGAGAGAGAGAGAGAGAGAGAGAGAGAGAGAGAGAGAGAGAGAGAGAGAGAGAGAGAGAGAGAGAGAGAGAGAGAGAGAGAGAGAGAGAGAGAGATGATTTGCATTGAATTACATATAGATAAATTTTTTTATATAATTGTTCTGCCCTTGAATAAAATCATTTTCCAAAATGCGTTTCGCTATTTAGCGAGAGAGAAAAAGTTGAGGCAACTGAATGTACAACGGAGAATTTTATAAGTGCAAAATAAGAGACTGTAAAATCGTTCGTGATATGATATTTGAGAATTTTTAAGCTAATACACAAAGGACATAATTTTATGCAATATAGATTAAAGGAAGCTTTTGAATTGATAGTTTTGTGGATGTAAAACTTGATTTCCACTCAGGAAATCACGAATTCGATTCCTCTATGTGTTCTCGTACATCTTCTCTTCACCAGAATCATTTAGCAATAAGAAAATAACGCATCCCGGTCTACTCATTATATCCGTTGAGTTCGCTTTTAATGTGATGGGTGTGTATGAAGCAGTATATTCATGAGCCCTGGATTTGATCTGGGAACTAAGCTTGTCTTTGATGTCTGATGATAAGAATATTGCTGTTAGATTAAATAAAAGAATCATTTAGATAACTAGTCGAATTAAAAGTAAAAAAGAAAAAACATTCGAAAATCAGTATTCTTGGAGCAGTAATTTTGTAATTAATGCAGAAGGAGCAAGCAAGTCTCCTTTCCGCGTTTAGATTTCATAACTCCATTGTATATGCACGGAATATTACGTACTTTTGAAGTTGGATTTGACCGCAGTTATATTCATTTTTATTTTTAGAATGGCCTGGAAAATTTATAGTCTTTTTATTTTCTTTACATTCCTGTGTTCATTTTTTATTGGTATATTAGATATCAAAACTGGCTTATAATCTATATCATGAGTCAGCGGTTTTTTTTTCCAGTGGCATATCCTACGGCATTTGATCCCTTTGTGAAGTTGCGATTGAGTATTCTCATTCAGTTCGACTCCCCTCATCGGTCATGTAGCACTTTGCAAGGACCCCTTTGGGATAGGAGAAGGATTTAAGCGTCACTATACAGCCGGGCAGCATCAGTAAAAAAAATAAAAATAGCAATGTGGTGACAGTAAGGGAGATATTGGATGTAAGTAAAACTTTCCATCTTGCATTTGTCTTAAGAGTGCTCTTGGACACTGAGGTGCGTTTTACTACCTTTGGCTTATGAATGATATGCTCTAATTTTGCATCACATCTTCCAGTGTGATAAAGAAATCTATGCTGCAAGGGCAGTATTATTAGTTTTAATATTCCTTTTTTTTCTGTTTTGTTTCTTTGTTTGTGTGTGTGTGGTTTTTCTCGCGAGTTAGTGATACAATTTTTTCGATGAATTTCTCCATTACCACCTACTGACTTGTGTCATTGAGAGAGGATGCAAAATTGAGTTTCCAATTTGTACTCTCGCATGGTATTTACAATCCTGGTAAACTTCGCTTAAATTTTTCAATTACTCTCGAAAGGTTTTCCAGTTTTAAGTGTTTTTCCTTGCATTCAAGAACTGTTACTATAAATTTTGTCTTCTCACCCATGAGCAGTATTATCTTTACTGCAACATAGTTCTCTGTTCATAGGTAAAGATTTTATAAGTATTTCCATTTACCAGCTCCTATGCAGTTATTGTAAAAAGTAACTCACCATAGATTTTAGTCAGTTATTAAATAGGGATCCCTTGTCATCTTCTCAATCTCAAATTATAACAATTGGACATCAGATTGAAACTATTCAATTTCAAGTCAAAATAAATGAATTTCAATTTAAAACACGTAAATAAATTAAGCAGCTGAACTAAGATTCAAATATACGAGCTGTGATTTAAATCAGATGAACTTTTATTAAAAAAAAAAATCATATCAATACGGTGTATTGATATCGGCAAATGAAGCGACAATTATATTTTTTCATCACGACTTTATTACTTCGCCATACACCCATATTTTGTAAGTACTTCTTGAAAAGGTGTCACATATTGTCAAATGTTTCCGGAAGTGCAGCTACAGAATAATTTTGCTTAATCTCAAAGAGTCAGTTAGCCACGTTATCGCGCCTTTAGAATGGGTATTCAAAATTCACTCCGAAATGTCCCAGTGATTTCTCTGAAGTTTCTTATATCCTTCAGAATGAACTTGATTCATTCTGTGTCATTTTGGTTATTAGTAATGGAAGAAGAGCTTCCATATTTTTATATATAGTATCATATTTATCAACTTTTGCTGAATGGATGTATCCAATGGCAAATTATATTCAGAATATATTTGTATGTATCCAATGGCAAATTATATTCAGAATATATTTGTACACTCAAGTTATCTGAATGTACAGCGCTTTGCATGAGAATAATGTTCCTCTGATCTAACTTGATTCACATTTGTTCGTTGTATCAGCACTGAAGTATGTTTGCTTCGTATTACTAGATGTTGAGTAGGGTTTCATCCATTCATGTTCATGGCACATGTATTTTACCCTAGGCCACTATTTAGAAGAATGTCTAAGGGGATTTAACATCTAACCTTTCATAGAATTTTCCATAATATTAGGTGCTTTTCTGAAGTATAATAACTTCTGCCAGTGTAATTTTGCATCTTTTTCTCTGGAAAATTGTCCAAATTTTCCGGTGTAGGACGACTGTCAGGTTAAAACTACTTATGTCCTTCAGACCATCCATCCTTATGCTGGGTGTCACAATAATAATAATAATAATAATAATAATAATAAATCTTTATTTCCATTATACAATGGATATTTGTCAGCCGGGGCAAGCCCCGACCTTCCACTGTGGTGCCCAACCACAGCAGTAACCTGCCAGTAAACAGCTTAAACTCTTGGTCTTGGACGGGAAGCGATCTCTCGACCTCGTGAATGCGAAGCCAGCGCGTTACCACCCTATTAGACAGAGGCAGATGAAAGTAGAAACAGCTCTATGAAACTTTCATTTCTAGAGTTTTTCTTTCTCAAAAATATCAAAGAATATTATTATGATCCAGTTTTTCACCTAATTCCTGGGTAGACATTACTGCTGGTCTATTTACGCATGTTTACATGTAAAAGTTTTCTCACTTTTATTAAAATAGCCTCCGCATATTTGGTACGAATTGTTTTTAAACTCTTGCTAAAACTGTTTTGTTGTAATGCATACTATGACGAAAATGTATTTTATAGATACGATTCATAAGGAAATATATTGATGTTATTATGCATTAAAGCATATTTTGACGAAGATATAGTTAATAGATTAAAATAATCGACTTTTTGTTTTTTTGTGGTAATTAGATTTTATAGTTGATGGAAAACTTGTTGAACAAAGGCCTGCTTTCTTAAACAGTGCAAATCTAGGATGCCATATTGCTAGTTAGCTAGACACGCACAAATGGATTTCATAATCGCATCTGACGCGGTTCATCATAAAAGCATATTTCAGGCTCAACTTCTTTGATTTTGGCCCGATTTCTTAAACAGTGTAATCCTAGGATACCATATTGTTAGTTAGCTAGACACGCACAAATGGATTTCATAAACGCAGCTGACGTGGTTTTGTGTATGGCTAGGATCCCGTACGGGATCCTAGCCATACACAAAACCGCATCAGCTGCGTTTATGAAATCAATTTGTGCGTGTCTAGCTAACTAACAACATGGTATCCTAGCTTTGCACTGTTTAAGAAATCGAGCCAAAATAAAAAAAAGTTGAGCTGAAATATGCTTTTATGAATGGCTTTGATGAAGTGCAAAATAAATGGGGAAGTTATTTGTAATTAATAAGTGAACATATTGTGTAGATATTCCTCAAATGATTTCACGTATGTGATTACCTAATTGTGATTACCTAATTGTGTTTAAGGGAAAGAGCCCAAAGCTCGTATCTTCCCGTCTCCTTATCGGTTCCATTTTATACTTAGTGATACTTATCATACCTGTCCTTAAAACTATGGATTGAGATAGAATTAACTACCTCCTCGCTTAGCGAATTCCAATTATCAACTACTCTTACACTGAAAAAGTATTTCCTTACATCCTGCAAAGAAGTTTTCTTACGAAGCTTCAAACTATGACCTCTAGTTCTAGAGCCAGCCATATCAAAATATCGATCCCTATCCACTCTATCATAACCATGAAGGAATTTAAAGACTGTCACCATATCCCCCCTCACTCTTCTAGCGTCGAGTGATGGTAAGTCTAATTCCCTCAGCCTCTCATCATAACTGAGATTGCGAATTTCTGGCACCAGTTTCGTGGCATGTCTTTGAACTTTTTCAAGCTTAGCTATGTGCTTTTTCAAGTGCGGATTCCAAAAGGGGGCTGCATATTCGAGTTTTGGCCTCACATAGGTTACATATATATTTCTGAACATTTCCTTGTCCATGTGCCTGAAGGCTACCCTTACATTTGATAAGAATGCATATGCTGCCCTTACTATGCCATTTATATGTATTTCTGGAGACAAATCTGCCAGTATGTTTACTCCTAGATCTCTCTCATTTTCTGTCTCTTGAAGTTGTACTCCAGCCACCGAGTAGTCAAGCTTGGGCCTTCTTGCACTTGTACCCATTCTCATTACCTTACATTTTGAAGTATTGAATTTCATTAGCGTGTGTACATACGTGTGTGTATGTGTTCAGGAACCCATTACTTACTGCCTGACTTGTTGGTATCGTAGTAAAAAGAGCTGTTACGTATTAAAAAAAAATATTTTTTTTACCTGTAAAGAAGGCAGATATATAATGTGTATATTTACTCTCCAGCATATGAGGCAATGTAATATGAATTTACATTTTAAGATGTAATTTTACATATATATACTTCCTGGGAAAAATGAATTATCTCTGTCTAGACTAGATAATAATGCCCTTGTATAACTGTTTAATATTCATGAATGTGTTCAAAGAGTGCTAGATTAAATTTTGTGAATAACAATGCTTCTAATGTAATTTGTTACTGTGCTAGAAGGTATATGACGCAACATCTATTTATTTTCATTTCCTGCTTCATGTTCTGTGGAATTAAGGCAAAATTTCAGTATTTTTCATAGTTATACAATTACTATAGTAATCGGAATTGAAAGTGACTCAGTGGCATGATATTGGAGATTGAATCAAGGAAATTAAAATCGTAGAAAATCTGCAAATTATATATCTCCAACGAGTTACTGAACAGCCTCCCGCATTTTTTTTTTTTTTGTTTTCGCGCCTTTGACACAGGAATATTTACATTTTCTCCTTTGCATCCTTTATTGGTATTAATTATTCTTTTTTTTTTCTTTCAAAATAATGACTTACATAGACATATTTTGAATATTTACATTTTCTCCTTTTGCTTCCTTATTGGCATTAATTACTCTCTTTTTTTTCTTTCAAAATAATGACTTACATAGACATATTTTCGTTCATTAAAAACCAGGGTAAGCTCTTCCGGGCTCTTTGAAGCATATTGCTGAGATTAAAAATTTTGGTTCATGTGATTTACGGTCTTTTGCACATAAGCACTGTATCACTGGCCTTAGGTGTTATTGTAAATAAAACACGGTCATTTCTTTTATATGAAGTTCTGTAAGCACATGCTATAATATATATATATATATATATATATATATATATATATATATTATATATATATATATATATATATATATATATATATGTTTATATATGTGTATGTGTGTGTGTGTGTGTGTGTGTGTGAGTACTGTCTGTACCTTGTATTGTAGCTCATCCTTACCTTTAGACACTTACCAGTTTTGTGTAAGGAAAGAATGAATGCACAAATAAAAACGGAATGAACCAATTTACTAAAATTTTTAGTCTTTCATGTCTTGGTATGTCTTCTGGCTTTGATATGTCTCATATCTCCCCCATTGAACTTATTATGGGTCACCTGCTCATGGTTGAAGGAATGTATTAGACTGTGATAATTGTTCCTTATCCAGCACCCTGCAACCTCGGAGGACCCCCCCCCCCCATTTGTTTTCGCCTCTTTATTCAACCATATTAACTCGGTTTAACTGTTACGGTCTAAAGTCGTTTCCTTTCAACCGGCGATAAAAATTAAGAATTGTAACAAAAAATAATCCTTAGAGAGGAACCTCTGATACTTTAAGTGTTCTTCGGCATCTCTTGTGACTGAAGCTAACTCTTTACGACTCACTTGCAGTTAATATGGAAGTGAAAAACGTTCAGAAAAAATTCAGAAACTTGTGTAATTAACGCCAGGGTTTAAAGAGAACATTTAAAGTCATAAACGAGGAATGCAATATCCTAAAAAGTTATGCTCGCTTAATCCAAATAAAAATAAAGAAGAAAATACTCGCTAACATGTCCGTTCCAGCTTTGCTTTGATGAAATGTTTGTTGTTTGGCATGATACAGCTCTCTCTCTCTCTCTCTCTCTCCTCCTCTCTCTCTCTCTCTCTCTCTCTCTCTCTCTCTCTCTCTCTCTCTCTCTCTCTCTCTCTCTCTCTCTCTCTCTCTCTCTCTCTCTCTCTCTCTCTCTCTGTTTTATCAATGTGTACACCTCCCTGTAAACTATGTACTATTCTTGGTTGTGTATGCATTTGAGGCATTATGTTGCCATTAATTTTTTATGTGATCTTGTAATGTCTGACGCCTTGGCGCAATAAATTAATAAAATAAAATAAGCTCTCTCTCTCTCTCTCTCTCTCTCTCTCTCTCTCTCTCTCTCTCTCGCTCTCTCTCTCCTCTCTCTCTCTCTCTTCTCCTCTCTCTCTCTCTCTCTCTCTCTCTCTCTCTCTCCTCTCTCTCCTCTCTCTCTCTCTCTCTCTTTCAAGCATTTGATTACATACAACAAGAATGCATGATTTTCTATTGAAAATATTAGCACCCTATGATGCAGTTTGCAAGCATAATATAGTGAAGGTGTCATCTAATTATTACTTTTCTCGAGCTTTAGAGATTAACCATGTACGGTATACTAATATATTTGTAAGCACGGATACACCTTATGTCCCATTTATGATTGTAAGCTCACTCTAGCCTAGAGAATCACACGATTCTCTAAAAATCTGTTTATCTTCTATATATCCAGAGGAGCTGGTATGAGATTTAGAATCACACTTTGTCTGTTGGGACTAAGTTTATCTCGTGACTTGAAAAAATCCTGTTCGTGCAATTGTACCGTATGAAACTGCCACATCCACCAGCTTGACATCAGATATTTTGAGAATAGAAGAAAAAGAGAATGAAAGTATAGTTTTAAGATTAGGCCATGCGAAGGGAGGTATTATCTAGCTAGCTACAATCATTTTTTTTTTTTGCCACGACAAGATTAGTCCATTTATATTCATAGCCTCAGAGCACGCAAGCAGTTTATATATATATATATATATATATATATATATATATATATATATATATATATATATATATATATATATATTTATATATATATATGTGTGTGTGTGTGTGTGTGTGTGTGTGTGTGTGTGTGTGTGTGTGTGTGTGTGTGTGTGTGTGTGTGTGTGTGTGTGTGTGTGTGTGTAACACAAACATGTGGACGTGGGGATGCGGCTGTGCTCACATATGAGCTCGTGTTGGTGTGGCTTAAGCACCAGTTGTTGTTTTTTTATGCTAATTGTGTACCCATAGGAAGTACAGATTAGTGAGTTAGAATATGCCTTATTCTGTAAGTGGCACTGTACCTACCCTACATTTCTGTGTCATAACATCACAACAATAAATGTACTGTTTGCATCTGGAGCTCTTGACTGGATCAGTTTTGTTGTATGGAAATTCCAAAATCAGCTAGACTTACCTTCATAAAAGCTGCTAAATATTGCCTTAATCTGTCAGTTTTCCTGATTGTTTTGACTTATAACTTTGCTAGATAAGGAGTGAATCATATAATTTTTCACGATAGAATTTTGTTCATATCGGTAGATGTATCCATCACTCAATTATTACACTGGTTTGGTTTCGGTTTTACGTCACAAACTCCCTTTTCAACTAAGAGCTAGGACGATTGCCTTCTTGCGAAGGACTTGTTTTGGCAGATGTAATCGTTACCCTGAGTGCATGCCCTTGCTCACCTCAGTCCGTGACGGGGCGCGAACCCTCACACTATATTTTATTATTAATTACTTGCTATGATATTTAAAATTAATTGCAAATTCCATTAATATTTTATTGCAATATCACTGGAAGTACCCATGTGCTATGTCCCCATGTACAGTTATCTGAATAAATAAGAAAAAAAAATGTATCGGACAATCCGCCAAACTGGCAAAGCTGCTCTTGAGAGACTGATATTCTACTAGTTATATGTAGGTTTTTGAAGAAATGAGATCATGGAGAGGGTTGAGGGACATGGAAGGAGAGGTAACGGTATTAAACTTGCAGTACTGCAATTAAGAAAAGTGCTGGAATGTATGGGAAGTTTATTTCTAATGGTTAAAAGGCAGGGAAAACTCATATCAAAATGCAATAATGTGAACAAGGGAAGAGAGCTGTGTTAAGAGGGAAAGAGGCCAGAGAGCCTGGAAAAATAAAATTGCGAAGGAAAGCGGATAAAATAGAAAAATTATGAGGAAAAAAAGAGGAACAAACAAGCAAGTTCGCACAATTTATCATTGCCTAAATCTTTTGCAGATTAGATGGATTCGGTTTTACGTCACGAACTCCCATTTCTACTAAGGGCTAGGACGGTTGCCCTCTTACGAAGGACTTCTTTTGGCAGATGTAATCGTTACCCTGAGTGTATGTCCTTACTAACCTCAGTCCGTGACGGGACGCGAACCCTCGACCTGCCGCCTCAGAGTCGCAGACGCTACCATTTTGCCACGGAGACTACTCCTAAATCTCTTGCAAATAAGAAGAAAATTAATAAAAGATTAATTGTGTGGAACAAGTAGTGGAACAGTACTGCAGAACTTTATTTTGCTTTAGTAAGAGCAATAATTCCATCCTGCGGCCTTGAATAAAAGACATGAAATATAATAAAAAGAATGAGAGAAAGCTTCGTTTGGTCACCTTTTTTTCAGAATTAAATACCAAGTTTTATCCATTTGGTAATGAAAGAAACAGCCGTTGCAGAAAGTTCGGAATACGAGGTATGATAATTATGGAAAAGACATTTTTGGACGCTTCTGTGTTTGCATTTCATCAATAAAGTGCCCCAATTAACTACCTCTTATATTTGCCTTGTGCTACGAAAATATATAGACACGAAATCTGTTTCGTGAAAAAAGGCTAAGGGAGTTAGACTTACCATTACTCGAAGCTAGAAGGAAGAGGGGAAATATGGGAACCTTAAAATAACTCCATCGTTTTAACATAGTAAATAGGGAGCGATACTTTGATATGAGTAACTCTAGATATAGAAGTCATGTTCTGAAGCCTCGTAAGAGAATTTCTTTTGCAGGATGTAAGGCTAACTGGAATTGGTAAGTGAAAAAAAATTGGTATATGGTAAATATGGTGAAGGATTTATGGAGAATTATAAGTGTCAGTAAATGAAAAAGAGAGCCAACTAGGAAACGGGCAATTACGAGAATAGGGCTCTACCCTGTGACCATAATTATGTAAAAAACTCTCTCTCTCTCTCTCTCTCTCTCTATATATATATATATATATATATATATATATATATATATATATATATATATATATATATATATATATATATATATATATATATATATATATATATATATATATATATCCTGTAATGGAATAGTTGTATTGATGAATTCGAAAATTTTGTCAGATCTGTAAGATGGGTGTGTACTGAGTTTAAAGGGGGCTGTAACCATATTGCGACAGGGCTAAGGGAATCTGATGTATGATTTTTTTCTTTAGGATGGGATGGGATGGGAGGGGAAAAAAGGTGAGGGAATTAAGGATATAAGGGAATTGGAGGGAAAAGCACGAAAATTAAATAAAGTAAGAGATAAAGAAAGAGAGGGGCAGACCCTCGTGCTAAGTTTTGATCTGGAATTCAGATACTTTTCTGTGTATGATTTGCTGCAGTACTAGTCGTTCGGTAACATTGGAAGAGGTGCAAAGTAATGTAATGGGATGATGTAAAGAGGGTAGCGTGGTATTTTGTTGGTTTTAGTGACTGCGATAATGATACCATTCCTCCAGATATTGGGTACCGTGTTATGCGAGTAGCTGTAATTTATTATGTTAGCATTGCTTCTTTGCTTTGTGGCCCCAGGTCTCAAAGCTATATGTTGTTCATATTGCCTGTACTAGAGGCAGATGCATGCTTGAGATTGTTGAGGATGTGCTTTATCTGATGGTAGGTGAAATGTGCATAGCCTAATCTGGGTCTGGAGGAAACTGTGTTTTACATCTCATGTCACGTCGGTTACCATGGTGAGGGTTCAGATGACTGACATGAGAGAAACGATTGATGAGGGTATATGCCGGTCATTTGTTTGAGGGCATTGTGTCTTTTGTTGTATAGACAGCATAGTTACCATACTCTTGGATATTGTCATATTGTTTAATATTTTGTAAAGTTTGTGTAGGTTTGTTTCGTTGTCAGGTGTTTGGAGGTAATTATTCGAATTTAATGGGTTTTTTTTATTCTACTATGTTAATTTATGTGTCAAGTTTTCCATTTGTTGTATATTGTCCTGAGAGCAGGGCGTTGGGGAATTGTTGTTATATCACGTTGTCTGATGAGGTCTTGATTTTCTAGTGTAAAATTACGGTTGCGTCTTTTATGTTACCTCTAGGAATTTATATATTTTTGAAATTATGATAATAGAGTGTTCATCATCGCTTATGTTTGTGATAGGATGATTTAGAATTTCAAAGTGTTGTTCTGTTTCATTAGTGATATCTCACCTGTTGGATTTTTTTGCAACTGGTGTATATGTCTGTGGCCAGCAGGGGTGATTCTTGTTTTGGTGGTAATGATGATGGAAAGGTAGTCTGGAACCAAGGGTTCCATGATGTCGTGAGGACGAGTTTTAGCGAAAGAAAAATAAAGTCTGGAGATGATGATAGGAAGTGGATTTGGTGGAGAATATGTATTTGTTGATGAATATTTGTAGGAATATGTTTTCTGTTTGGATTTGTATTATCAACCCTCTCTCCATGTTGGGGTTACCAACAAACCAGATGAAATGGATCTAGTTTCTGGATAAGTTGCAGACACCTGAACCTTTGGTGTGTCAGCTTGAAGTGTAGCTGTGGAGTAGGTTGGACATAAATGTTTGTAATTTGGCTTTACATATCTCCGGCTAAAAGGAGTCTTAAAAACATGACTACCGCAGAACCATTTCTCGATGTAGGGAAAATTTTTCTGTTGTGTTGAGAATTGAGGTCATAACCCGGTGACCAAAGCCTCTACAAGATTCTCTTGCCCCGTGAGGGAAAGGGGTTGGTTGTGGCAGTTTGACATCTATATTTATTCGTCTTCTGATCAGTTTCTTGGAGAGATATAGCCACAAACACCCTGCTGCTCCAGGTGCATATAATGTAGCAAGAATAGGCCATGTTGAGGGAAGTATCCGACTAGCTACGTTCTGCAGGATGATGAAAACCTGTCATATTCACTTCCCAAGTCTGATAAAACGTAGATAGTGATTAGTGTATAGTGAAATATATATCCGTAGAGCTGCGCAGTAAAATGACTCCCGTTCGAGTCTAGCAACAGGAAAGTGTATTATGCCATTTTTACGTAGAGTTACTGAGCAAGCAGTATTATGTATATGTTTTTGAAGGATTTGCGTTTTGTTGTTAGGATGTAAAGCTAGCAAAAGCTTAAGCATACTTGTCAATAAATTGATGCTGTGCTTACCAAACATTGTCGTGTCATAATTGAGATTGCTTTGTTTTCAACTAAAGCTCTGACTCTGTAGCAGTGTTTCTACTTAGAATGTCAGTGAATTCGATAGACAAGACTTCAAAATTTGCTAAATATGGCATATATCTGTAATTTCAAAATACACTAAATAGGGAGCAGGATGTGTATATTTTCTAGAATTTTTACTAGTCCGCTAGATCTAGTGCAAAATCCGCTAAATTGCCAATTTTGCTCATGAGAGACTTGTGTTCTACAAGCTACAGTGTGTACTTTTAAGTTGAAATAGGTCCATGCAAACGGTCGTAGAATATTACTGACTGAAGGAGAAGGTTATTAGTAGTCACCGTGGCTCAAGCGGTAGAGTCCGCGTCTCTGAGGCGTCAGGTCGAGGGTTCGCGCCCCGTAACGGTCTGAGGTTAGCAAGGGCATGCACTCAGGGTAAGGATTACATCTGCCAAAACAAGTCCTTCGCAAGAAAGCAACCGTCCTAGCCCTTGGTAGAAAAGGGGGCCCTTGACGTAAAACCGAAACAACAAGGAGAAGGTTATTAACAGGCAATGCTGTAAAGCGAGAAGCGCTGGAATGTGCAGACAACTTTAAAATGGAGGAAATGGGTCAAATAAATAACGCAATAATGTGAACAAAGGAAGAGAGATATACAAAGAGGGAAAGAAGAAAAATAATATTTTAAAGAATTAGAGAAAAAGGAAAGTCGAGTAAAAAAAAAGAAAATTTAAGTGTGAAGAAAAGAAACTTTCCTCGAAGGGGTTTCGTAAAATAATTCTTCACTAAAACATAATGAGGATAAATAGTAACGCCTGTCAACTCAGAAAATTTAATATAGAACTTTAAATATATGGTTCTAGTGATAGAAAAGACTTATGCTAGGTCGGGCTACAGTAAGAGAAGTAATCCCGTCCTTTGTTCTCAAAATGAAGATACATAAAGAAATATAAAAAAGTAGGGGAAAAATGCATATTTGAATACCATTTTACTCATGTAGTTTTCATTTTCATCTTCTTGTTCTTAAAAAAACAAACACACACACACACACAAGCTAAGCTTGAAAAAGTTCAAAGACATGCCACGAAACTGGTGCCAGAAATACGCAATCTCAGTTATGATGAGAGGCTGAGGGAATTAGACTTACCATCACTCGAAGCTAGAAGAGTGAGGAGGGATATGGTGACAGTCTTTATATTCCTTCATGGTTATGATAGAGTGGATAGGAATCGATATTTTGATATGGCTGACTCGAGAACTAGAGGTCATAGTTTGAAGCTTCGTAAGAAAACTTCTTTGCAGGATGTAAGAAAATACTTTTTCAGTGTAAGAGTAGTTGATAATTGGAATTGGGTAAGCGAGGAGGTAGTTAATGCTATCTCAATCCATAGTTTTAAGGACAGGTATGATAAGTATCACTAAGTATAAAATGGAACCGATCAGGAGACGGGAAGATACGAGCTTTGGGCTCTTTCCCGTAAACACAATTAGGTAATCACAATTAGGTAATCACACACAAGTACAGAGAAGAAGACATAAAACAATGAAAACAAATATGGAACAGGAATTTTTGGGACGCTCCTCTGTTTGGATATCATCAAAGAAATGGCTCGTCTTAGCTCCGTCTGAAATATGCCAAAAGGTTTATGAATACAAATCACTTTGGTTCACTTTTTCTCTCTTCTGTCCCTATTCATTTTATACTTGACATCTTTTAAAGTGTCTCTTTTCTTCATTTCATTTTTCTACACTATGACTCCATTTTCTGTGTTCTCGTTTGTTTATATAATTAATCAAATTATGTTTATAGTGTTGATATTATGGTTTTCGAACCAATAATGTTAAGCTAACAAATGTTTTTGCGTTTTATGTTTTGTTTTTCATGAAATTTATGTAAATTAGGTTATATTTTCAATTTGCATCATCTGCAGTCTTTTCTGATATGAAATAGCTGAAATCAAATACAAAAAGAGCTAAAAATGAATAGATATGATATGACTCTCCGAGAACGTTATAAAACAGAAAAGAAACGTGTCAGATCTCTCATCAGTGTAAGTAAAAAAGACTTTTACAAAAAACAATTTAATGACTCTAGACATGATACAGCAGCAACATGGAAAGTGATAAGAAGCATGATACCAAATGAAAAGAGTACCTCAGAAAGTTATGAAAATATTACGGAGTTGAAAGACAAAGCAGATAACTTTAATAACTATTTTGCTAACGTTGGCAAAAATACATATGAAAAAACTCAAGAAAACATCAACTCAGTGAATATGAGTAATTGCTTAAATGACAATTCTTCCAATGAAAACACAAGAGAGTACTTCAAGATAAATCCTATCGATTGTGCTACCCTAATTCTTACCATAAAGAGCCTAAGAAACTCTGGCTATTATGGTTCAGATGGTATACCATTTCAGTTCATCAAAGATGCTCTACCCATGATTGCATCCTATATTCTAACTATTATGAACCCTTCCACTGTTACTAAAAAGTTTCCTGACTCTTGGAAAATATCACATGTAATACCTCTGCATAAAAAGGGGGACAGAGAAGATGTGACAAACTATCGTCCCATTTCCCTGCTACCCATTTTCTCTAAAATATTAGAAAAAAATTGTTGCATGCCAACTTATGTCATATTTAGAATCAAATAGACTACTAACGATTAACCAACATGGTTTCAGACCAAAACTCTCGACGGAAACTGCACTGCTTAAAGTTACGAATAGTATATATAATAATATAGATATGAAAAAAATATCTTTGCTTATATTATTAGACTAATCAAAAGCCTTCGACAGTGTAAACCATGAAATTCTTTTAAGTAAATGTATTAACTTAAATATTGATCCAAGCTGGTTTAGCGAGTATCTATCTAATCGTAAACAGTCCATACGTCTTAACAACATTATCTCTGTGCCAAAAAATGTATCATTTGGTGTTCCACAGGGATCAGTACTTGGTCCTATCCTCTTCTCCATTTACGTAAATGATCTATCTTCTTTCATTTCTGACTGTCTAGTCGTACAATATGCAGATGACACTCAACTACTCCTTAGTGGTGATATTAATAATCTCCCAGAGCTAACTTTAAGAGCAGAAAACACTCTGTCAACAATTAAAACCTATTTCCAAGAAATTGGGCTGTTAATTAACGAAAGTAAAACACAGTGCATATTTATTGGTTCAAGGTTCCACATAGCACAAATTCCAGAAAACACAACAATTAATTTTTGCGACAATATTATCACACCTAGCAAAACAGTCAAAAACCTAGGAATTCACTTTGATAACCACATGTTGTTTGATTCCCACATAGATAAAGTATGCAAAAAGGTTACAGGAACATTAATGTACTTATCACGTATAAAAGACAATTTTGAGACTACCACTCGAATAACTGTTGTTGAATCTCTAGCCCTAAGTCACATTAATTACTGCACAACTGTTTGGGGAGCTACCACTAAGACTCAGATAAACAGAATACAGAAGCTTATTAATTTTGCAGCTGGAGTTGCCCTGGGAGGAATAAGAAAATATGACCACATCACACCAGCTCTCAATAAACTTGGGTGGCTGCGGGCAGAAAATAAGGTCGCTTATGCTATTTATGTTTTTGTATTCAAAATTTTGGACCATCATTATCCTAGCTGGCTATTTGATTTAAAAACAGTCAGGGATATAAGGGGAACCAACACAAGACAGAGCAGTGAGCTCTTTATTCACAGAACAAACACAGAAGCAGGTTCAAAGATGATCACTATCAAAGGGCCAACACTCTGGAATAATATTCCAGAGCATCTTAAAAATGCATCCTCCTTCACAGCTTTCAAAGGCAAACTATATAGTTTTCTTTTGGACAAATAGTTGCTGCTCATTAAGAACTAATTATTCTCATTGTAAGGAAACAAATATGGAAATGATGCCGATAATAACGATCCTGTATCTAGTGGCATACTCACTACTTTATTATTAACATCATTATTAACATTTTTATTACAGCATTATTATTTTCTATGAAAGCTACATTTAATTTAACTATATGTCTAACCCTCTTATTTATTAGTTTAATTACATGTCTACTTATAAGTTACTATTAATATTGAATAACCATTGTACAAAATGGAAATAAATGTTTGTTTGTTTGTTTGTTTGTATTATGAAAGACTAACAAGGACGCGTGTTTTGGAACTCAAATTTCCAGAGGATATTATGTTGCCTGAGACAAATATTCATTACCCCCTGTTGAATATATATATATATATATATATATATATATATATATATATATATATATATATATATATATATATATATATATATATATATATATATATATATATATATTCCTCTTCAAACTTGGCAGAATTATCATGTAATTGGAAGTGTAAGCGATTTTAACTGAGGAACTAATTATTAATTTTATTATAATTTTACTCAAAAGTAATTGAAGAAAGGAAGAGATTGTGTGCGTTTTTTGAGATTTACGAATTTTTATATGAAATATAACGCTATAATATGCAAAAAAAAAAAATAATGAGTAGTTGATGAACAATTCATGTATGTTGTTGCTTAATGATTGTGGTTGTGTTGATGGAATCATATTTATCTTACTGCCTCAACCACACTAGAAAACCATGTTTTGCAGAACTTAATCCTCTTTTATCGATACAGGTAAATGTGAATCGTCTTTGCAGTGAAGACTGAAGTATCAAATACTACTTTACTTTTCTTCTTATGTACAATACTCGTCTAAGTTTTATCGAGAACAATGTCACTGTAATTTCAATATTAGGTTTGCTCTTTCGATGAAGAGGGTAGAGATTGCCTTTGATTTTTTTTCCCTTTTGATATCTTTTAATAGTTAGATTCTGTTCATCCTTTTTTTTCATGCTATTTTTATATATCACTTCACTTAGGAGGGAAATGACTCTTTAACAGCGTAAATGCATTTATTTTTCTCGAGATATCTGATGATTTCGTGACTTATAGTAAAATGATTATGATAATTATCTTTTTTTTTTTAATTTCTATTGACGTTCATCGATATGCAACTTCCCATTATAGGTTAAAGCCCTGTCTATTTATTTTAGACTTCAGTGCAGCCTCTTTTCAGTTTAATGACCTGATATAGTCAGTGTTCTGCTCTTTTAGTGTGTGGTTTGCAAAATAGAATATATATTTGTGTATGTGTGATTACCTAATTGTGATTACCTAATTGTGTTTACGGGAAAGAGCCCAAAGCTCGTATCTTCCCGTCTCCTGATCGGTTCCATTTTAGACTTAGTGATACTTATCATACCTGTCCTTAAAACTATGGATTGAGATAGCATTAACTACCTCCTCGCTTAGCCAATTCCAATTATCAACTACTCTTACACTGAAAAAGTATTTCCTTACATCCTGCAAACAAGTTTTCTTACGAAGCTTCAAACTATGACCTCTAGTTCTAGAGCCAGCCATATCAAAATATCGATCCCTATCCACTCTATCATAACCATGAAGGAATTTAAAGACTGTCACCATATCCCCCCTCACTCTTCTAGCTTCGAGTGATGGTAAGTCTAATTCCCTCAGCCTCTCATCATAACTGAGATTGCGTATTTCTGGCACCAGTTTCGTGGCATGTCTTTGAACTTTTTCAAGCTTAGCTATGTGCTCTTTCAAGTGCGGATTCCAAAAGGGGGCTGCATATTCGAGTTTGGCCTCACATCGGTTACATAAATATTTCTGAACATTTCCTTGTCCATGTGCCTGAAGGCTACCCTTACATTTGATAAGAATGCATATGCTGCCCTTACTATGCCATTTATATGTATTTCTGGAAACAAATCTGCCAGTATGTTTACTCCTAGATCTCTCTCATTTTCTGTCTCTTGAAGTTGTACTCCAGCCACCGAGTAGTCAAGCTTGGGCCTTCTTGCACTTGTACCCATTCTCATTACCTTACATTTTGAAGTATTGAATTTCATTAGCCACTTTTCTGACCACTCATGCAGCTTATTTAGATCCTCCTGAAGTTCTCTACCATTGTTCTCGTTTTTTACTTTCTTCACAATCTTTGCATCATCTGCAAACATATTCATGAATGAATTTACAGACTCTGGTAGGTCATTTACATATACAAGGAACAAAAGTGGCCCTAAAACTGAACCCTGTGGAACTCCACTACTAACTCTTCTCCATTCAGACACTGAGTGTCTTACTCTAACCCTCTGTTCCCTTCCTTCTAAGTAAGTTTTTATCCATTCTAAAACAATTCCACCTATTCTAGCCATTGATTGCAGCTTCCCAATAAGTCTCCCATGTGGAACAGTGTCAAACGCTTTCTGGAAGTCTAGGAATATGCAATCTGCCCAGCCCTCTCTTTCCTGTAAGATTCGGCTTACCTCATCATAAAATTCTAATAAGTTTGTTACTGTTGATCTACCTTCTCTGAAGCCACGTTGCCTCATTGACAAAAAGTTGAAGGATTCCAAGTGAAGAGAGATATGTGTCCTTAGTAGTTTCTCCATAACTTTGCAAACTATGCTGGTCAAGGAAACTGGTCTATAGTTCAGAGCCGTATCCCTCCTTCCCTTCTTGAAGATAGGTTCATATTTGCTTGTTTCCAGCATCTTGGAATCTTCCCTGACTCCAGTGACTTTTTAAATATGATACTTAGTGCCACTGATATTGAGTTTGCGCATTTTTTAAGCACATGAGGGGATATGTCATCAGGACCTGTAGCTTTATGAACATCTAAATCCATCAGCGCTTTGCATACCTCTGTGGCTGTAAGGTTGATGTTCTCTAATACCGGCCCTTGAGCTTCTATCACTGCAATCTGAGGGGGTGGGGTATTTTCTACTGTAAATACTGACTGAAACTCCTTGTTCAATTCTTTGCAGATCTCTTCATCCGTCTCAGTGATGCTTCCATCCGCTCTCTTTAGCCTTAAAACCTGTTCTTTTACCTTCAGTTTTCCTCTGATAAAGCTGTGGAAAAGCTTGGGATTTTCTTTAGCCTTCCTGGTGATGTCCCTCTCATAGTCTCTCTCTGCCTCTCTCCTTTTACTTAGGTAGTCATTTCTTGCTCTTTTGTAGGTTTGCCAGGCATTTATGTTTTTTCTCCTCCTATACCTTTTCCAGCATTTGTCTCTCCACTCCTTAGCTCTGTTACACCCATTATCGAACCATTTCTCTCTGGCATGAATTACACCTACTTTGGTGACAGGTATGCAGCAATCTACTATCTTCCCATATTTCTCACAAAAGATGTCATACATTTCTTGTACAGATTTGTTGTAAAATAAGGTTCTCCAGTCAATAACTGTAAAAAGCTCATTCATTTTGATGTAATCTCCTTTCGGATAGTTCCTACTCATGTCCTCAGTGCCACTACTCTCAGGAAGAATATCTTCAATGATATACTCCATCAACAACACACAGTGGTCACTCTTTCCAATTGGTGGTTCATACTCAATTTTTTCAATATCCAACACATTATCTGTGAACACTAGATCAAGTAGTGATGGCTCATCCCCACCCCTGGCCCTTGTTGGTTCCATTACATGTTGGTGTAGGAAATTCCCTTGTACGCAATCTAGGAATCTTGCCCCGAATGAGTCCTCACCACTGTGTGGGTCAAGATTTATCCAATCTATCTCTTTATGATTAAAGTCTCCCATAATCAAAATTCTACATTTTTTTTCCGTGCCATGTTAACAACTGAGTTTATGACTTCAATAGTACCTATATGACTTTCCTCATAAACTTCAAGCCTATTTTGGTTCCTTGGTGGGTTGTATACAACAGTTATTATAATGCTCTCTGACCCAGTATTTATGCGAGCAACAAGAAATTCCTTGAACTCACTTTCTATAGCCAAGTTTATTTCTTCAAATTGAATCCTTTCACTTATGAGCAGTGCTATCCCTCCACCAGTCCTCTCAGATCTTTCAACCCTTAGTATTCTGAAGCCCTTAGGAAAAACTGTGACACTGTTTATGTCCTCACTCAACTTAGTCTCTGTAATTGCTACTATATCTGCCTTACTGTTGTGAATCCTATCTTTTAATTCTACTGCCTTACCAGCTAATCCATCAGCATTTGTGTATAACAATCTCAATGAGGCCCCATCCCCTGATCTTCTGTCATTATCTTCTTTATCTCCCCTTTGTCTGGAAGAACTCTGAAATGAAAATTTTTCTTCTGTTCTTCATTTCTTTCCTCATTTAACCTTCTTGCCTCTTGCAACAAGTTTTTTATCTTTCCCATCTCTTCCTGTGTTCTGTATCGTCTAATGAACACTTCTTTGAATTCTTGAAGGTCTTTTAGACTTTTTTTTCTCAACAATATTTCCCTACATGTTTCCCCTCTCTCAAAGGTTATTTTTGTTGGTCTCGGCTTTCCTTCCCTCGAATATTTACCTAGTTGGTGTATGTTTACAATATCCTCAGGACCACAAACTACTCCAAGCTTTCTTATCAGGTCTACAACCCTAGCTTTGTTTTCTTCAAGTCTCCCCTGCCATGTTGGCTCCTGGGATTCGCTTATGCCTGAGATTACCACTGTCTTCTCCTTATCAAGTGCCTGTCTGATGAGTGGGTTTGCCCTTTCCATCACAACGTCTTTCATTTTTTCGATTACTGTCTCTTTATAGTCAACTGTTTGTATGTTTTCCAGTGCCACCACCTTTACAGCCTCTTTTACTGCCACATTCCCCTTTAGTGCATCAGCAAAGGAAGTTTTCATGGCATCATTTTCCATATTCAGCTCCTGGAACTCTTTTCTGAACTGTTCAATGTTTTCCTTAATCTGGACATTCCAAGAAGCATGTGCGAGCATGCGTATGTGTGTGCCTGTCTGTCTGTGAGTATTTTATTTACATGTGTTTGGGGAAATTGAGAGGGAAACATGAATATAGTGAGGAAAAAACAAACAAGGATTACATATAAAAGATTATGACGTATTTTATTTTTCTAAAATGTAAATCTATTATTTAAAAAAGAATTTGAGGAAATTTAGCTTAGCTTTGCTTTTTTGCGATCTGTGATTTGTTCTTATCATTTCTATATCAACTAGATTTTATTTTATTATATATACGCTTGCCTCATTCCCCCTTGTAAGGGGGGTGGCCGAGCCAAGAAACGCGCATTCACCACGATCCACACATACCTCAATCACTCCTCTCAGCTCCTTGGAGAGTGAATACTCCAAATTGCTTTCTCTTGGTTTCTATTGAATGTTTCAGCTCTTATTTATCCCTTCCGGAAGGTTTACAACATTTCTAGTCCCGATTTCTTAAACAGTGTAAACCTAGGATACCATATTGTTAGTTACCTAGACACACACAAATGGATTTCATAAACGCATCTGACGCGGTTCTGTGTATTGCTAGGATTCCCTAGGGGATCATAGCCATACACAGATCCGTTTATGAAATCCATTTGTGTGTGTCTAGCTAACTAACAATATGGTATCCTAGGTTTACACTGTTTAAGAAATCAGGCCCTAAAGTTATGCTGCGATATAGTTGAAAAAAGAATGACTTACTATGTATTTATACAGCTACAATGTTGGGAAATATTTTATTCATGCTTCAAAGATGCAATCTTACGATAATATACTCGGAGTGCTTTACTTATTAACTATGCTTTTATTTATGTATTTATTTTTTTTATTTATACATTAAATTCTTATATATATATATATATATATATATATATATATATATATATATATATATATATATATATATATATATATATATATATATATCATTAGATTGATGATATACTCAGAGCGCTTTATTTATTACTATGCTTTTATTTTTTTTATTTTTTTTTACATTGTATTCTTGCATTTCTCCTTCTTCCTTGGTTTATTTCAAATTTTTCTCTCCTCGAATTTTACTCATTATTAGCTATTAAGTATTTATAAGGTACTTTCTCTTGCTATGCGTTAAAAAGTAAAATGAGGAATTATGAGAGAAGCGTATGATATTTGCATTTATATTGCAAATGCTCATGCAGTGTCAGTTTCTGTCATGCTTTGCTCAAATATATGACGAATTTTGAATCATGAGATTGCCACAGGATGGATATTTCGTCGGCATTTTCGTAATATTAAAGCATTAAAGCAGCTGATTCCAATATTTCTAGCGTAGGTAGATAGAGATTGAATATAGAGTTTGTGCAGTTGTTGTTCATCTAGCATGAACTGTTGCTATGTTGGCGGTGTTCATATGTTACTCAATCAGTATAACTGTTATTATAGTTGAATACATTAATGAACTCATAATTAGTTATAATCAGCTTTGCTACAACATGCACTAAAATACATTTTATCATCGTGCATCTCTCTCTCTCTCTCTCTCTC
>JAXCGZ010012217.1:25000-35724 GCA_037179515.1 Halocaridina rubra | reverse complement strand
TTATTTTAAGTTAGTAAAGTTTGTTTCGTACGTGACGCGATATCCCTCTTAAACTGGTAGGATGGCCACAATGGCAACAAAAGACATTGCGGCAAGAAATCAACTCTGAGAGTGGGACGAACTTCATGTCTACCACATTCCTTTGGCATTCAGAAGACGGGCAGAGAAGACGAGGGTGGTATTTTATTCTGGAAACACTTCTCTCTCTATATATATATTCATCTTTTCCCACTTTCATAAAGAGTCAATGTTCCTAAAAGTTCTCCTTCACCTAGCACAGTCATATACAGCGTCCTTTCCCGGCTGTTTTGCTCTGAAATTCCCCTCATTACACAGTCCAACCTCTCTTCTTTTCTCGTGGCCACACAACTTCTTTCTTCTTTCCATTGCCTTCTCCGATGTCACCACTTTTGTGATCTCTATTATTCTCCTAGTTTTGATCTATCCATTTTGTTACTCCACAATACTATATGAATTTCCATCTCTCATATAACTTCTGCTGCGCTTTCACTGACCATACACCATTGCTGGCCTTACTACTGTCTTGTATCCTCTTCCAAGAACTCATACATTCCATCTGGTCTCACATAAAACCCGTGACGTGTTCCTCCAGTTAATCTACCCTGACTGCCTCTGTGTGTATTATCTCTCCTCCAGATTTCCATCCTAATCCACTGTTCAAATAAGGTATCAAAGATTGTCCCCTACTCTCTTCGTCCTTGTCTCTTGCATACTAATCTCGGATTCTTGATCCTCGCTGAAGCTCAGGTAATACAACCTCTTTCTACTAATTTTAAGCCTTTTGTCTGCTATAGTCCCATTTATCTCCTTTACATTGACACTACCAACTTTCTCCTGGTGTTCCATTGCACTATATCATCTTCAAACAGCCTGTACAAGGGGGACTGATCTTTTATAACGCAAGACATCACATCTAATATCATATTTAAAAAAAAAAGGTTTTAAGCAAGATTGCTGATGTTGACCAACTTCAACTGGTATTCATTCTGTTTGCCTCACACACCTCTTACCTGCATTTAATTCAAATCTCTGCTGTATGTAACTAAAATTAAATAGATTTTAACCCGTGGCATGGAGTCGAACTTGCAACACATATGATAATCCATCAGCATGCATGAGGCGCAACGCTTTTACGCCTTCTTTTTTTTTATGATTGTGACACCAGGAAGGGCCAAAATAAGTAATTAAATCTACACTCATCGGGTCTGGGAACGAAGAAAACATAAAGAGAAACTGATATTGGGAGTATTGTGACTTGTTAGATGTGAAGGGGTAATAAGACATGTGTAACGAATATCCAAAAATATTAGGTGTCAATGTAGTCATAGAAAAGGAACCGTAACTGAAGGAAGACTTAATATCTAACTGTCCTGTACAGTCTTATTTAAATCCACAAGACCCTTCAGCTGTTGTATCGTAACGGGCGGTTGTTGCCATGGGCCAACCTACTACATGGTGATGTACATCCAGAATCTACTGACAATAGATCATCATCTATTCTTAAATTATCGAATAAATGAATTGTATATATATATATATATATATATATATATATATATATATATATATATATATATATATATTATAGAATATATTGATAATGATATATTGATGTGTATTGTGCCAGTTAAATTATCTGTAAATGAATAATGTAATAAGCAAGTATATTAAGTCATTGCATATATACATACATGCATATTTGCATGTATACTCATACACAAGTAATATATATATATATATATATATATATATATATATATATATATATATATATATATATATATATATATATATATATATATATATATATATATATATATATATATATATATATATATATATATATATATATATATATATATATATATATATATATATATATATATATATATATATATATATATATATATATATATATATACATATATATATATATATATATATATAATATATATATATATATATATATATATATATATATATATATTATATATATACATATATATATATATATATATATATATATATACATATATATATATATATATATATATATATATATATATATATATATATATATATACATATATATATATATATATATATATATATATATATATATATATATATATATATATATATATATATATATATATATATATATATATATACATATATATATATATATATATATATATATATATATATATATATATATATATATATATATATATATATATATATATATATATATATATATATATATATATATATATATATATATATATATATATATATACATATATATATATATATATATATATATATATATATATATATATTTATATATATGTGCGTGTGTGTGTGTGTGTTTGTGAGTACCTAATTATATTTCCCTTATCATGCACACCTGGATGGGCATTTTTTGGTTTTAAACACTTATCCTATCTATCCTTGTATCTCTGAATGCTTATTGCATATGCTGTTTCCTTACTTAGCGAATTCCAATTATCAACTATTCTTACAGTGAACTGAAAAAGTACTTCCTTACATCCTGCAAAGAAGTTTTCTTACGACGCTTCAAAGTATGGCCTCTAGTTCTAGTGCCAACCATATCAAAATATCGATCCCTATCCACTCTATCATAACCATGAAGGAATTTAAAAACCTTTACCATTGCGTGTGAGTTTGTGTGTGTGCTCGCTCGTGTGATTATGTGTGTGGTGTGTGTGTGTGTGTGTGTGTGTATGTGTGTGTGTTTAAAACAGCTTCATCTTTCAGCAGAACACTTTATTCTCAATGTTCAGGAAAGATAAGAAAAAAGAAATACAAAATAAAATCCTTGAAAAGCCTATTTGAAAGGCGAACAACACAGTTACGCGGAAATAATTTTCCTTAATTGAATTTTCCTTATGTCAAGCTTCAGTTTTGTTTTGTTTGTTTTTTAATTTCCCCAAAATTGGAGATTGCAACAACTTTGTGTTGACAGAACACAAGAATTCATGCGGAGTTTCCCAGATGTGTCTTTGTGTTGCTTAGGTTTGTGTTTCCCAAACAATTTTTTTTTTATATCGAGCAAACGTTTGCACGATCAGCATCGTTCTCAAATTGATATAACGTTTCATGGATTGAGAAAAATTCTTCGTGTATTAAAAGGAAAGGTTTAGTAGATTGTGCTTTCCGAGAAACGTTATTAGATTTAAAAAAAACGTCCATACGTTCAGCAACATTTTCGGCTTGATGTTATGTCCCGTGCGCTCGTACGAAGCAACATTCCCCATGTAAAAAACGTTTATAGTAAAGTGTATTAACTTCCACAATTAAAGTAACATTCCTTCTATCAGCAACGTTCCGAGTAATAAGAAATTACATCTTTACAACTCGAGTCTCTCTCTCTCTCTCTCTCTCTCTCTCTCTCTCTCTCTCTCTCTCTCTCTCTCTCTCTCTCTCTCTCTCTCTCTCTCTCTCTCTCTCTCTCTCTCTCTCTCTCTCACACACACACACACACACACACACACACACACACACACACACACACACACACACACACACACACACACACACACACACACACACACACACACACACACACACACACACACACACACACACACACACACACACACACACACACACACACACACACACACACACACACACACACACACACACACACACACACACACACACACACACACACACACACACACACACACACACACACACACACACACCACACACACACACACACACACACACACACACACACACACACACACACACACACACACACACACACACACACACACACACACACACACACACACACACACACACACACACACACACACACACACACACACACACACACACACACACACACACACACACACACACACACACACACACACACACACACACACACACACACACACACACACACACACACACACACACACACACACACACACACACACACACACACACACACACACACACACACACACACACACACACACACACACACACACACACACACACACACACACACACACACACACACACACACACACACACACACACACACACACACACACACACACACACACACACACACACACTTGATAAGGAGAAGACAGTGGTAATCTCAGGCATAAGTGAATCACAGGAGCCAACATGGCAGGGGAGACTTGAAGAAAATAAAGCTAACGTTGTAGACCTGATAAGAAAGCTTGGAGTAGTATGTGGTCCTGAGGATATTGTAAACATACACCAACTAGGTAAATATTCGAGGGAAGGAAAGCCGAGACCAACAAAAGTAACCTTTGAGAGAGGGGAAACATGTAGGGAAATATTGTTGAGAAAAAAAAGTCTAAAAGACCTTCAAGAATGCAAAGAAGTGTTCATTAGACGATACAGAACACAGGAAGAGATGGGAAAGATCAAAAACTTGTTGCAAGAGGCAAGAAGGTTAAATGATGAAAGAAATGAAGAAGAGAAGAAAAATTTTTGTTACAGAATACTTCCAGACAAAGGGGAGATAAAGAAGATAATGACAGTAGATCAGGGGATGGGGCCTCATTAAGATTGTTATACACAAATGCTGATGGATTAGCTGGTAAGGCAGTAGAATTAAAAGATAGGATTCACAACAGTAAGGCAGATATAGTAGCAATTACAGAGACTAAGTTGAGTGAGGACATAAACAGTGTCACAGTTTTTCCTAAGGGCTTCAGAATACTAAGGGTTGAAAGATCTGAGAGGACTGGTGGAGGGATAGCACTGCTCATAAGTGAGAGGATTCAAGTTGAAGAAATAAACTTGGCTATAGAAAGTGAGTTCAGGGAATTTCTTGTTGCTCGCATAAATACTGGGTCAGAGAGCATTATAATAACTGTTGTATACAACCCACCAAGGAACCAAAATAGGCTTGAAATTTATGAGGAAAGTCATATAGGTACTATTGAAGTCATAAACTCAGTTGTTAGCATGGCACGGGAGAAAAAATGTAGGATTTTGATTATGGGAGACTTTAATCATAAAGAGATAGATTGGATAAATCTTGACCCACACAGTGGTGAGGACTCATTTGGGGCAAGATTCCTAGATTGCGTACAAGGGAATTTCCTACACCAACATGTAATGGAACCAACAAGAGCCAGGGGTGGGGATGAGCCATCACTACTTGATCTAGTGTTCACAGATAATGTGCTGGATATTGAAAATATTGAGTATGAACCACCAATTGGAAAGAGTGACCACTGTGTGTTGTTGATGGAGTATATCATTGAAGACATTCTTCCTGAGAGTAGAGGCACTGAGGACATGAGGAGGAACTATCCGAAAGGAGATTACATCAAAATGAATGAGCTTTTTGCAGTTATTGACTGGAGAAGCTTATTTTACAACAAATCTGTACAAGAAATGTATGACATCTTTTGTGAGAAATATGGGAAGATAGTAGATTGCTGCATACCTGTCACCAAAGTAGGTGTAATTCATGCCAGAGAGAAATGGTTCGATAATGGGTGTAAAAGAGCTAAGGAGTGGAGAGACAAATGCTGGAAAAGGCATAGGAGGAGAAAAAACATAAATGCCTGGCAAACCTACAAAAGAGCAAGAAATGACTACCTAAGTAAAAGGAGAGAGGCAGAGAGAGATTATGAGAGGGACATCACCAGGAAGGCTAAAGAAATTCCCAAGCTTTTCCACAGCTTTATCAGAGGAAAACTGAAGGTAAAAGAACAGGTTTTAAGGCTAAAGAGAGCGGATGGAAGCATCACTGAGACGGACGAAGAGATCTGCAAAGAATTGAACAAGGAGTTTCAGTCAGTATTTACAGTAGAAAATACCCCACCCCCTCAGATTGCAGTGATAGAAGCTCAAGGGCCGGTATTAGAGAACATCAACCTTACAGCCACAGAGGTATGCAAAGCGCTGATGGATTTAGATGTTCATAAAGCTACAGGTCCTGATGACATATCCCCTCATGTGCTTATAAAATGCGCAAACACAATATCAGTGGCACTAAGTATCATATTTAAGGAGTCACTGGAGTCGGGGGAGATTCCAAGATGCTGGAAACAAGCAAATGTGATACCTATCTTCAAAAAGGGAAGGAGGGATACGGCTCTGAACTATAGACCAGTTTCCTTGACCAGCATAGTTTGCAAAGTTATGGAGAAACTACTAAGGAAACATATCTCTCTTCACTTGGAATCCTTCAACTTTTTGTCAGTGAGGCAACATGGCTTCAGAGAAGGTAGATCAACAGTAACACACTTATTAGAATTTTATGATGAGGTAAGCCAAATCTTACAGGAAAGAGAGGGCTGGGCAGATTGCATATTCCTAGACTTCCAGAAAGCGTTTGACACTGTTCCACATGGGAGACTTATTAGGAAGCTGCAATCAATGGCTAGAATAGGTGGAAATGTCTTGGAATGGATAAAAACTTACCTAGAAGGAAGGGAACAGAGGGTTAGAGTAAGACACTCAGTGTCTGAATGGAGAAGAGTTAGTAGTGGAGTTCCACAGGGTTCAGTTTTAGGGCCACTTTTGTTCCTTGTATATGTAAATGACCTACCAGAGTCTGTAAATTCATTCATGAATATGTTTGCAGATGATGCAAAGATTGTGAAGAAAGTAAAAAAATGAGAACAATGGTAGAGAACTTCAGGAGGATCTAAATAATCTGCATGAGTGGTCAGAAAAGTGGCTAATGAAATTCAATACCTCAAAATGTAAGGTAATGAGAATGGGTACAAGTGCAAGAAGGCCCAAGCTTGACTACTCGGTGGCTGGAGTACAACTTCAAGAGACAGAAAATGAGAGAGATCTAGGAGTAAACATACTGGCAGATTTGTCTCCAGAAATACATATAAATGGCGTAGTAAGGGCAGCATATGCATTCTTATCAAATGTAAGGGTAGCCTTCAGGCACATGGACAAGGAAATGTTCAGAAATATTTATGTAACCTATGTGAGGCCAAAACTCGAATATGCAGCCCCCTTTTGGAATCCGCACTTGAAAAAGCACATAGCTAAGCTTGAAAAAGTTCAAAGACATGCCACGAAACTGGTGCCAGAAATACGCAATCTCGGTTATGATGAGAGGCTGAGGGAATTAGACTTGCCATCACTCGAAGCTAGAAGAGTAAGGGGGGATATGGTGACAGTCTTTAAATTCCTTCATGGTTATGATAGAGTGGATAGGGATCGATATTTCGATATGGCTGGCTCTAGAACTAGAGGTCATAGTTTGAAGCTTCGTAAGAAAACTTCTTTGCAGGATGTAAGGAAATACTTTTTCAGTGTAAGAGTAGTTGATAATTGGAATTCGCTAAGCGAGGAGGTAGTTAATGCTATCTCAATCCATAGTTTTAAGGACAGGTACGATAAGTATCACTAAGTCTAAAATGGAACCGATGAGGAGACGGGAAGATACGAGCTTTGGGCTCTTTCCCGTAAACACAATTAGGTAATCACAATTAGGTAATCACACACACACACACGCACACACACACACACACACACACACACACACACACACACACTAATGAAATTCAATACTTCAAAATGTAAGTTAATGAGAATCGGTACAAGTGTAAGAAGGCCCAGATTTGACTACTCGGTGGCAGGAGGACAACTTCAAGAGACGGAGAATAAGAGAGATCTATAAGTAAATATACTGGCAGATTTGTCTACAGAAATGCATATAAATGGCATAGTAAGGACACCATATGTTTTCTTAGCAAATGTAAGGGTAGCCTTCAGGCACATGGACAAGGAAATGTTCAGAAATATTAATGTAACCTATGTGAGGCCAAAACTTGAATATGTAGCCCCTTTTGGAATCCGCACTTTAAAAAGCACATAGCTAAGCTTGATAAAGTTCAAAGAAATGCCACGAAACTGGTGCCAGAAATACGCAATCGCAGTTATGATGAGAGGCTGAGGAAATTAGATCTACCATCACTTGGGCCTTGAAGATTAAAGGGGGATGTGGCGACAGTCTTCAAATGCCTTCATGGTTATGATAGAGTGGATAGGGATCGATATTTTGATATGGCAGGCTCTAGAACTAGAGGTCATAATTTGAAGCTTCGTAAGAAAACTTCTTTGCAGGATGTAATGAAGTACTTTTTAGTGTAAGAGTAGTTGATAATTGGAATTCGCTAAGCGAGGAGGTAGTTAATGCTAACTCAATCTATAGTTTTAAGGACAGGTATGATAAGTATCACTGAGTACAAAATAGAACCGATCAGGAGACGGGAAGATACGAGCTTTAGGCTCTTTCCCGTAAGCACAGTTAGGTAATCACACACGCACACACACACACACACACACTTAGGTTCCTATCACACCTGAACTCATTGTACTGTCGATTTTACCTCTTACAAACCATTCCGCCCATAAACCATGCTAACTAAACATAAAATAAACAGGCAGTAGACGCCGCACCTGTCCCTTGAACAACCTCGACTAGACTGCCCATAGAAGAATCTCGTTTCCTAAGACCTGTGTTACAGTTGTGGGTAACCTGCTAGCTTCTGCGGATTAGGAGGATATGAATGGAGGTCTTTAAGTATGGGAGACCGAACTTCTAATCATGGTATGAAGTGTTTTATCTTGACTAGAGAAAAAATATTTTTCCTCTAGTTATATTTGGTATGTAATAATTTACGCTAGTTTTATTTAGGTGCAAAAACCAATTCGCCATTATTGCATTTTGACGTCAGTGTTTCTATTCAGGATGAGAAGCCAAATTGCTATCATATTAGTTGGACGCCAGTGCTCACATTCGTTTTGGCACCAACATATCAAGACTTTCCACGACATATTGACATTACCTTCAGCTTGTTTGGCGTTTTCTGTCACTATTAATCCGCACTGTGGGAGTGAACACAGGTTGGGGCTGGGAAGTTTAGAATGGATGTCATTCCTAACTGCCCCTCGGTAGGATTGAACACTGGTTTATATTAACTAGCTTATATTAGGTTCAACTAAGTTAGTATTAAGTGTGTTCTCTGTCCATTTTCCCTCAAAGGAAGTGCATAATTTTCCTGAATTTGTCCCCCCCAATGAAGTTTATTATGGTGCTAAGTTGATAGCTATTTTTCGCCCAAATGACATACGACCATAATTTCGAATCAGTAATCGCAGTGATTAATAGTGGGAGCCACCAAAAGACAAGAGTGTGTGATCAACAGTAGAAATTAAATACTTTATATTATCACACAAAAAGTCTATCTATCTTTATACTATGGGTCCGTTACCCCTTTTTAAGGGGGTGGCCTTGCCAAAAAAAGCACATTCACCACAAGCCAAGACACCTCCCATCACCCCTTTTAGCTCCTTAGGAATAGAAGATTGCCCAAAGTCCCCTCCACCACCATCCTGCTTGTGTCAACCTGCCGAGTAAGTGAGCAGGGATTATCTGCCGTGTGACCCGGCAGCCGCAGGTGGCCTACCCTCACCGCTTCATCACAAAAAAAATGGGATTAATTAAGAATTTATTGATAACCGATCAGACGTTGTTAACTGAAGAAAAAAAAGTAATTTACGAATAACAATGATAAAAAATATTTGCATAAATATTTTCAATTTATTATTATTTTAGTGAAAGCCAAAGAAAACTCAAACAGTTAATTATTTTGAAAACGTGTTAATTGAATATATATGATGTTCATTCAATCACATATTTCATTATAATTGGGAGATCGATGAACTTATCATTAATTACAAAAAAATAATAATTGCATAATTTTATTTTGTCAATAAGAAAAATGATAACTGCATAACTTTAATTATTTATAATTATATATAACAAGAGCTGCGGAAACATCAAACGTATTCATATATACAATTAAAGAAAACACGTAAAATGTATTAATTTTACTTTTCATTTTAAAACGAGGTATACTTTTAATAGGCTCCTGCTTAAAAAAAAAAAAATTTATATATACTTGGAAATATGTTGTATATTAAACTGTGCAAAAGAGATGAGTTCGTAGAGCGTGCAATGAATTTTATTTCAATATTAATCATATTTTTCCCGTTTTTTCGAAGAGTACAAATGATTTGAACGCTCCAAAAAGCATTTTATTTATATATATATTTTTATTTCATTTATTTATTTTTATGTATTTATTTTTATTTATTAATTCATTTGTGTATTTTTATATATTTATTACATATTTTATACATTATTGTTTAATTTATATTATTATTTTTACTGTGTTTAATATAAAACATAGAAATATGTTCTCTTTATCATTCTCGCTGTTAATCCCACACATGCATGCATACAAACGACCAGGAGACGGGGAGTTACGAGAATATGGCTCTTTTCCGCGAACACAGTTAGTTAAAACACACACATAGATTATAGTGTGAATCTACGTAATAGAACATTTTATAGGATGTAATTAAGTTCTTTTTATTATAAGAATAATTTGTAGTTGAATTTCTCTAAGTCAGCAATCGGCAAATGCTAAATGCGTGCATAATTTAAATATGCTTAAGTGTTACTGAGTAGAAAATTAAACTGACTAGGAGACTGGGAGCTATGAACGTATGGTTTTCCCGTGAACAAATATAGGTAAATACACACATACACCTCACATTCTAGCACAGGCTTGATTCTCTGTATGAAGTAATTTATATTAAGGTAGATAAAACTTTCTTAGTGTAAGAACGGT
>JAXCGZ010012217.1:0-20000 GCA_037179515.1 Halocaridina rubra | reverse complement strand
CCAGTTATTCCATCCTGCCTGAATTCGATGTCTCACTTCTTGATCCATGCTTCCACTAGTCCTCTACTATGGACCCCAAGTACTTTAACTTCTGTTCTCTCTTTATTTCTTCCCCATCCATTCTTATGCTATATTTACCATCCTCAGCAATGTTGGCACACATATATTCGGTCTGTGACCTGCTTATCCTCATTCCTCTCTCCTCAAGTGCTGGTCTCCATCCCTCCAACTTCTCCTCCAAATCCTCCCTCCTCTCTGCACACAATACAATGTCATCTGCAGCTAGATATGCTTGCACAACTCATCGATACAGCGAACTAGGCATAGGTGTAGATCTTATTATCTATACTGTATATCTAAAGCCTGGGTTAAGTGATATTGAACATGCAGTATTATGCATAATAGGAAGACTTTTATATATCAAAGCTGCAGCATAAATCATCGCTTATTGTTATTATTCTGTGTATTTTGATGTTAAGGAAATTGACATAAGTGCAAAGGTTTCTATATGAATTATACTTTAAGCAACATTTGACTTTAATAGTATTCCAAGTAACAGAATTTATTTAATGTAAATTGCTATTTAATGCTTAAAATAGACTATAAGATTAGAAATTGTTTTGTAGTAAAATTTTGGGTGCATCTTTTATGTCTGTTGTCACTTGGTCTTTTACGCCTACTTTGACTTTGATTTTAAAAAAAAGTTCTGCAAAATTACCTGTTTTCAGCGGGGGGGAGAATGTAAAGGAGAAACTGTAACGCTATTCTCTCTCTCTCTCCTCTCTCTCTCTCTCACAACTCTCTCTCCTCTCTCTCTCTCTCTCTCTCACCCTCTCTCTCCTCTCTCTCTCTCTCTCTCTCTCTCTCTCTCTCTCTCCCTCTCTCTCTCTCTCTCTCTCTCTCTCATCTCTCTCTCTCTCTCTCTCTCTCTCTCTCTCTCTCTCTCTCTCTCTCTCTCTCTCTCTCTCTCTCTCTCTCTCTCTCTCTCTCAGATGTGATAGATATGTATTAGTATTTTAGATAAAAGGCCACTATATTTTTATTTTTATTTTATGAGAGTGACACCGGGACAGGCAAGGAAAACGCCCTTATCAGACCCGGGCACGAAATATACATTTAAAAAAAGAATACTTTCGTCATAGTATTCTACCTTTCCCTATATCATAATATTATTAGTGTCCTAAACAGATAATGCATAATTTAGAGCCATAAACAGAAATGTTATACAATTTGGTCCCATTCGAATGTGGCGGATACAGACATGTTGGAGCTGGGAGATCTCTATTTAAAACATATGTCTGAAATTACATGTGAAATATGAATGATTATTTTTATATATTTCCTCACTTTCCTTGCTAGTACAGTGGTAACGCGCTGGCTTCGCATTCACGAGGTCGAGAGATCGGTTCCCGTCCAAGACCGAGAGTTTAAGCTGTTTACTGGCAGGCTACTGCTGTGGTTGGGCACCACAGTGGGGGGGTTGGGGCTTGCCCCGGCTGACGAATACCCATTGTATTGTAATGGAAATAAAGGTTTATGGCATGAAGCCACTGGGTGATTAAACAAACTTAACTCAATTCCAGTCTCAGTCCCGGATAAATGGGAAGGAATGGTGTCAGGAAAGGCATCCGGATGCAAAGCTGTATCAAGCTTCAATGTGAACCTCCAAGGGGCCATTGAAAGACAGAGGCCCTCCTTAATGAAAATGGGAAGAGTTACCGATTAAAATAAGCTCTTCCAATCTTCCTTGCATTAGCTTCCAAGAGGGTAGTGAGAAACAGCTACCCCATTTGAACATGGGAAGAACTGTTGGTAAATTTAAAAAAATAAAAAAGTATATTTTGTTCCTTGCATTAACCTACAAGAGGATAGTGAAAAACAGGTACCCATATGAACATGAGAAGAGCTGCTAATGAATAAGAAAATGAATATTAATAACACAGTTGTTCGTATTAGCCTGTAAATGGGCAGAAAGAAACAGCTACACCATATAAATATTGGAAGAACTGCCTTTAAAAAAGAACAAAACAGTGGTTAGAACACTCGACTCTGAAAATGACAGACCCATGTTCGACCCCAGCTCCATATTGTTTGTCTCTATCCATATACGAGTTTGGAATACTTGTGGCACCAAAAAAAGGCAAATATATAACTCGACTTTCATATCCGCCCTGGGCTGCCTCTTATCACACCGAAAAGCTGGAATAGGAAATGGAAAAAGAGACTTTCCTTTTAACCCCACCATTTGTAATAGAGACCACAAGGGACGATTAGAGCAACTGCCTCGTTTAGGAAAATATGATTAATGAGTTTCTCTCTTGACTCTTGCAACCATTAGCATAACATTTCCCTCTTTAAGTATAATATATGAGAAGACTTTTTTTTTTTTTTTTAAGGCTGGGTCGTGAAGCGGAAGGGGGTTATGCTCTCTCTCTCTCTCTCTCTCTCTCTCTCTCTCTCTCTCTCTCTCTCCTCTCTCTCTCTCTCCTCTCCTCTCTCTCTCTCTCTCTCTCTCTCTCTCTCTCTCTCTCTAAGTTTCTTTCGTGTGATGTTTCAATTTTTTTTCCTTTGTATGCTTTGTACATTTTCCCCATAACAAGTTATAGGTAGATTGTTAGTTAAGCTTGTGTGTGTGTAATTACCTAATTGTAATTACCTAATTGTGTTTACGAGAAAGAGCCCAAAGCTCGTATCTTCCCGTCTCCTGATCGGTTCCATTTTGTACTTAGTGATACTTATCATACCTGTCCTTAAAACTATTGATTGAGATAGCATTAACTACCTCCTCGCTTAACCAATTCCAATTATCAACTACTCTTACACTGAAAAACTATTTCCTTACATCCTGCAAACAAGTTTTCTTACGAAGCTTCAAACTATGACCTCTAGTTCTAGAGCCTGCCATATCAAAATATCGATCCCTATTCACTCTATCATAACCATGAAGGAATTTAAAGACTGTCACCATATCCCCCCTCAATCTTCTAGCTTCGAGTGATGGTAAGTCTATTTCCCTCAGCCTCTCATCATAACTGAGATTGCGTATCTCTGGCACCAGTTTCGTGGCATGCATTTGAACTTTTTCAAGCTTAGCTATGTGTTTTTTCAAGTGCGGATTCCAAAAGGGGGCTGCATATTCGAGTTTTGACCTCACATAGGTTACATAAATATTTCTGAACACTTCCTTGTCCATGTGCCTGAAGGCTACCCTTACATTTGATAAGAATGCATATGCTGCCCTTACTATGCCATTTATATGTATTTCTGGAGACAAATCTGCCAGTATGTTTACTCCTAGATCTCTCTCATTTTCTGTCTCTTGAAGTTGTACTCCAGCCACCTAGTAGTCAAGCTTGGGCCTTCTTGTACTTGTACCCATTCTCATTACCTTACATTCTGAAGTATTGAATTTTATTAGCCACTTTTCTGACCACTCATGCAGACTATCTAGATCTTCCTGAAGTTCTCTACCATTGGTCTCGTTTCTTACTTTCTTCACAATCTTTGCATCATCTGCAAACATATTCATGAATGAATTTACAGACTCTGGTAGGTCATTTACATATATAAGGAACAAAAGTGGCCCTAAAACTGAACCTTGTGGAACTCCACTACTAACTATTCTCCATTCAGACACTGAGTGTCTTACTCTAACCCTCTGTTCCCTTCCTTCTAAGTAAGTTTTTATCCATTCCTAGACATTTCCACCTATTCTAGCCATTGCTTGCAGCTTCCTAATAAGTCTCCCATGTGGAACAGTGTCAAATGGTTTCTGGAAATCTAGGAATATGCAATCTGCCCAGCCCTCTCTTTCCTGTAAGATTCGGCTTACCTCATCATAAAATTCTAATGTGTGTGTGTGTGTGTGTGTGATTACCTAATTGTGATTACCTAATTGTGTTTACGGGAAAGAGCCCAAAGCTCGTATCTTCCCGTCTCCTGATCGGTTCCATTTTATACTTAGTGATACTTATCATACCTGTCCTTAAAACTATGGATTGAGATAGCATTAACTACCTCCTCGCTTAACCAATTCCAATTATCAACTACTCTTACACTGAAAAACTATTTCCTTACATCCTGCAAACAAGTTTTCTTACGAAGCTTCAAACTATGACCTCTAGTTCTAGAGCCAGCCATATCAAAATATCGATCCCTATTCACTCTATCATAACCATGAAGGAATTTAAAGACTGTCACCATATCCCCCCTCACTCTTCTAACTTCGAGTGATGGTAAGTCTAATTCCCTCAGCCTCTCATCATAACTGAGATTGCGTATTTCTGGCACCAGTTTCGTGGCATGTCTTTGAACTTTTTCAAGCTTAGCTATGTGCTTTTTCAAGTGCGGATTCCAAAAGGGGGCTGCATATTCGAGTTTTGGCCTCACATAGGTTACATAAATATTTCTGAACATTTCCTTGTCCATGTGCCTGAAGGCTACCCTTACATTTGATAAGAATGCATATGCTGCCCTTACTATGCCATTTACATGTATTTCTGGAGACAAATCTGCCAGTATGTTTACTCCTAGATCTCTCTCATTTTCTGTCTCTTGAAGTTGTACTCCAGCCACCGAGTAGTCAAGCTTGGGCCTTCTTGCACTTGTACCCATTCTCATTACCTTACATTTTGAAGTATTGAATTTCATTAGCCACTTTTCTGACCACTCATACAGATTATTTAGATCCTCCTGAAGTTCTCTACCATTGTTTTCGTTTTTTACTTTCTTCACAATCTTTGCATCATCTGCAAACATATTCATGAATGAATTTACAGACTCTGGTAGGTCATTTACATATACAAGGAACAAAAGTGGCCCTAAAACTGAACCCTGTGGAACTCCACTACTAACTCTTCTCCATTCAGACACTGAGTGTCTTACTCTAACCCTCTGTTCCCTTCCTTCTAAGTAAGTTTTTATCCATTCCAAAACATTTCCATCTATTCTAGCCATTGATTGCAGCTTCCTAATAAGTCTCCCATGTGGAACAGTGTCAAACGCTTTCTGGAAGTCTAGGAATATGCAATCTGCCCAGGCCTCTCTTTCCTGTAAGATTTGGCTTACCTCATCATAAAATTCTAATGTGTGTGTGTGTGTGTGTGTATTACTTGACCCATTATTCATCTGTCTAACCAATTCCACAAAAGTTCTCATCAACGATATAAAACGACAAATTGACTCTTAATTTGATTTGCCTTAATATTTGTTGGCCAAAATATGAACACTTGAGCCATTGAATTACATCGAGGATTCATTTAAATTATATTATTTTTGTTCGATGCTCTTGCTAGAGATTCTAACACCTCTGGTGAAAAAGGAAAATGCAAATTAGGAAACTTGTTGTATGCGTTGCACTTGTCTCGTGTTTTCCTCTTAAAATCTCGCCACTCTCCCTTAATTTAATTTTAGTCGCCACAATTTCAGACTTATTCATATCCAGAACCTGACTAACTCGCACAAGTTCAACCCTCGCATTCCAAATTCTTGACAATATGATCAAATTCTGAGAGAGAGAGAGAGAGAGAGAGAGAGAGAGAGAGAGAGAGAGAGAGAGAGAGAGAGAGAGAGAGAGAGAGAGAGAGAGAGACATATGGCTTTTGTCCGCTAACATCAGCAATTTAGCCATGGCGGGTGGGCGGTGAATGGGCTAGAATAACAAGTGTTCCCCGTCAGAACCATGCTGTTTCCACTTGTTTTCAGCGAATTACGCAAAATTTTGCTAAAAAATGATTTTGTAACTTCATTGACTGGAGGTTTAGGGTATTTTCCTTTCCATGTAATATTTATATTGATTTCTGCTTTCATAAATTGGTAAATCGAATATGTATAGTCTATTTATTTCTATTATTCGCATCTTGATTAGTTAAAATTCGCCATATTATCCCTGTAATGAGATAATCGTTTATTTTTCCTAACTCTTGCAGTCAGTATTCTTCCATGCACCTAACCCAATATACTAATATCAACTGATTCCTCTAAAACTTCTACATTCTTACCTTATATACCTTCCTTTTACATAGCGGTACTACACATGCATTCCTCTAGTCAATCAAGGCTCTCAGGTCCCCAAAACATGCATTGAACAATCTCACTATCCATTCCAAAATAGTTTCTCCACCTATTAACAAGCATGCTACATGACTTCCATCTAACCTTGGTGCTATAGCTGCCCTCATTATTATGAATAGCACTTGTACCCCATCAATCTCCTTCCCTATTTTTGGCATTCTGCTCGAATATCCCTCAACCACAATCACCGCCTCTCTATAATCTTCCACATTCAACATTTCACTGAAATACTCAGTCCATCTCACTCCTTATTTTCGTCCACTAGTAGCTGCCCATCTCCTTCTTTCATATAATCTCCTCCACACTTATCTCGAATTGTTTTCACTTCCCTCCAAGATATATTTTATATCCTTAGGAATTCTCAAACATCAAACCCATCTCACATCCACTCTTTTCTTTGTTTTTCTCACTATGCTCTTTGCTAACCCGCTCCTTACTCTATTCCTTTCATATGCCTCCACACTCTTGCTCTGCAACCACACCTCTTATGCACACTTTTTTTTTCTGGCACTGCCGCACTCTCCCTCTCATTCTACTATTCATTGCCCTTCCTTCTTCCTTGAAACACTCCCATTCTTATTCCGCTTCCTCCTCCACCATCTCTTTCACTATGTTCCACACATTCTTCAGACATTCCATTCTCATTCAGCTCTCTCTCTTTCAGCACTTCTTTCCCACCCTCTCAGCTCCTCTTTCTCCACCTTTCTTTCGCTGTCACTTCCTTTTGCTATATACTGGTCAGACATCCACTGTTAAATCCTCTCAGTACAATCGTAACCACTCTTCCATTCGCCCTTCTACCCACCACTACTCTATCCATTAATGCTACTATCTACTCTTGACCCATATATACTTAATTACATTCCTCTTTTTAACCACAGTCAGCAATCACCAACTATCTATCAGTTCATATATTTATAATTTTGTCTCCACTCTAAAGTCTCCAAGGCAAACCATACTTTCAAAAAACACTGTCCAATGGTTCATACTCAAACATTCATATCTCTCATCAACTTCACATTCATTCCAACGTCCTCCGAATCCTCATTCAGTAAAATGCTTTTCTTTCCCCATTCTAAAATGCTTTTCTATATTTGTGTTTGTGTGCAGTCATTTAGAGTTGGTAAAACCAAATCCGGGATGAGATAGCCTACTAAAGAAAACATGGAGTACTCCTATAACTTGTACATATAAAAAGGATAAGCATTTTGTCTCATTATAGGGTCCTAATTAAAAACAAAATTATATTTCTCTTATATCCAAAGTATGTTACTATGTAGTTCTATGCGCCCCACTTATTTATATTTAAAGTACTTTTTATCCTATCCCTTCTTGAAGTCAGTCATGCTCTTCCTCTCTAGCAATGGAAGTTATGGCCTATTAACTCCTCCACACAGAATAATTTCCTTGATTATCCGAAATCATCATCTGAGCGTCAAGACTCTCAACATATTTAGTAAAAATTCCTTCGAATTAAATTTCATCTAGAATCTTAATTAAGTTTAATTGTCCCGTTCTAAGTATGAATTTATAAGCCTCTGATGCAGGTTATGAAACATAAATTGAGCACAAGGGCTCTGATCTGGAGTGGATTAGGATCGGTACCCATGGAGTGGTTAGGATCGGTACCCATGGAGTGGAAATTGGCAGATGTGGTACCAATATTTAAAAAAGGAGAACGAGTTAAAAAGAATAATTATAGACCTGTTAGTTTAACGTCAACAGTGGGTAAGATTCTAAAATCCATCATTGCAAATAAAATAAGGGCACATCTAGAATTACACAGACCGATAAAACTTTCACAACACGGGTTTCTAAAGGGATTTTCGTGCCTTACAAACTTACTGTCTTTTTATTCAGAAGTTTACGAGGCAGTAGATTGTGGCAAAGAATATGATACAATATATCTAGATTTTAGCAAAGCTTTTGATAGAGTTCCTCACAAAAGATTAGTTAAAAAGCTGGAAGCTCATGGTATAGGAGGAGCTGTTCTCAGATGGATCAAAGAATGGTTAAAAGAAAACAGAGAGTTTGCATAAATGGAGAGAAATCGGAGTGGGGCTCGTTTACTAGCGGGATGCCACAAGGCTCGGTACTTGGTCCCTTATTATTCATCGTATATCTAAATGATCTGGATTCGGATATCAGTAGTAACCTAAGTAAATTCGCAGATGACACTAAAATAGGTAGAATTATAAATGGAAAAGAAGACATTCATGCTTTACAGGAAGATCTAAATAAATTATCTGAATGGTCGGACAAATGGCAAATGGAATTTAATGTTGAAAAATGTAAAGTAGTTAAAATGGGTACTATAAAAGACTATGCGAGTTATAAGCTAAATAACCATGAACTCATGAGTTCTCAGTGTGAAAGGGATTTGGGAGTTCTTGTGAGTAGTAATCTTAAGCCAAGAGAGTAATGCACAGCAGTCAGAAATAACGCAAACGGAATTTTAGGATTTATCTCAAGAAGTGTTAGCAATAGGACGGAAAAAGTTATTTTGCAGCTCTATCTTGCATTAGTTAGGCCCCAGTTAGATTATGCAGTGCAATTCTGGTCACCCTATTATAGGATGGAAATTGAATCCTTGGAATGAGTGCAGTGAATAATGGCCAAGATGATACACAATATCAGAAATCTACCATATGAGGACAGATTAAAAAAACTTAATCTACATTCTCTAGAGAGGCGCAGAGTTAGGGGGGATATGATGGAAGTGTATAAATGGTTTAAAGGGATTAACAAGGGCGATATTAATAAAGTTTTAAAAATTCATGATTAAACCAGAACTCGTAATAATGGATTTAAGCTTGATAAATTTAGGTTCAGAAGGGAAATTGGTAAAAATTTGTTTGGTAATAGAGTAGCTGATGCATGGAACAGGCTTCCTAGTAGGATAGTAAACGCCAATACCTTAGACACCTTCAAATGTAGATTAGATAGACATATGACAGAGGTAGGGTGGGTATGAATAGGTTAGTGCTTATTAGAAAAATCATAAAGATAAAAATAGAATAAATAAGTAGAATAGAATAGGTTAGACATGATGAAAATATCATTCAAAAATGGAGCTGCCTCGTGTGTGCCAGTAGGCATGTTGCAGTGTCCCCTATTCTTATGTTCTTATGTATTGTATGAGTGTGTTTTCGGCCACTCCTCGAAGTGTCATTTACATCTTTCGTAAAATGCAGGCCGCTCTATCTTCCTGTCTCCTACATCTATTTCCGTCTCACTACCCACCCTTATGTCCTCTCTCACCACATACATAAACCTCCTTTATATGCCTCTCCTCTTGTCTGGCACTTGCATCCTTAGTATCCTTCTCCTAACACAGCCTTCATCCTTTTTCAACTCATGCTCAATCATCTCCATCTCCCTGTCTCCTACATCTATTTCCGTCTCACTACTCACCCTCATGTCCTCTCTCACCACATACATAAATTTCTTTAATATGCCTCTCCTCCTCTCTTGTACCTGCATCCTCAGTATCCTTCTCCTAACACAGACTTCATCCTTTCTCAACACATGCTCAATCATCTCCATGTCGCTTCTCTCCCCATGTCCCCAAACCATCCTCTCTTTTGAACTGCATATTCAAAAATACAGTTTTTGTCTCATATACAGAGAATATGCTACTACACTATTATATGTGTGCACTAAAATTTTTACGTTAGTACTCTTAATTTTATCCCTCCATTTGAAGTCAGGGGAAAGTCAAACCATCCCCACTGACAATGGGCTTAATAGCCTATTTAATCCCTCACTCGGCATAATTTCCATAACTCTCCGAAATCATTAACCTAAGCGCCAAGACCCAAGGCATTTTTGACATATTTAGTAAAATTGCCTTGAATTAAACCTCATTTAGAATCTTAATTAAGCTTAATTGTCCTATTCTAGATATGAATTTCTAGACCTCAGATGCAGGTTATGAAGCATATATGGGCGCTGGGGTTCTGGTCCCAGAATCTTTAATGGTATATCATTTCGCGTCATTTCATAATGTGTCACCAACATTTTTTTTATTTTTCGTCAGTCTGCGGTATAAAAGGTATAATTACTGACAATAAGGTTGATTGAAATAGGCTTCCAGTCTTTATCTTTAGTCCTAAATGTAATTATGCTTTGTTTTAATTACTGTCACGTGCTTAATATCTTCTCATTTAGACATATTTCAAATGAGAGATGAAACTGTGAAAACGAGTCGGTTGGTATTATTTTTTTTATGATTGTGACACCAGGTGGGGCCAAAAAAAAAAATAAAAATAAAACAGCCCTTATCGGGCCTGGGCACGAAGAATTCATAAAGTAAAGAGAAACAGAGATGGAGAGTGTAATGACTTGTCGGATGTGAAGGGATAATAAAAGATGTGTAATGAATATCCAAGAAAATTCAGTGTAGCTGTAGGCATAGAAAAAGAACCGTAACTGAAGGAAGACTTAACATTGAACTGTCCTGGACAGACCTATTTAAGTTCAAAAAACCTTCAGCTGTAGTATCGCAACGGACTGCTGCTGCCATTGAGAAGACAGACCTTCCAGGAGCTTAAGGTATGAAGAGGTGGTTAAATTATTTTGATATTTTTTACTTTCATTTACTAAATTTTTTTTATGAGTGTGACATCGGGACGGGCAAAGAAAATTCCCCTGATCTGGCCCTGGCTCAAAGAAAAACTTTCAAGAAAAAGTAGCAGTTTAAGTACAAGGCAGAAATACGAGAACGATGTACAGTAGAAAGACAGGCTGAAAATATAGTCAGATGAAGAGAGAAAGTAAATAGAAACTGAGATAGGGAATGTTGTGACTTGTCAGTATTCGATGTAGATGTGAGCAGATGAAATAAATGTCCAATTCAGTTACTTGTGGTGTATTTAAGCGCCGGTAGCCGCCGTTTATATCTTTCAACCGAGAGATGAAACTGAGAAAACGTGTTTTTATCAAACAATAATGTCGGGTTTGTAATGTAAATAGACTTTTCAAAATTCAGAAATACATTTTTAATTTACTTTTTAAAGGTAATAATAGGTAGAGGACCACATGTACACGTACCATTGACAAGGGTTTCTCGTCTTGTGACACAAATATTTTGTACATTACAACAACTTTGACATCCTTGCATTAGAGTCGATTCTTTATGGGTGCCGTTACTTTGCTTCATCCTAATGTGTTTATTTCTTTCTTCGGCACATATGGAACCCTCTCAGTACTTTTTCGTAAGTATATTTAAGTTCATTGACTTATCTCCCCTTATAGGTCATGGTAGGTCAGGTAATGTGGAATTAGTGATTTGAGTAATAGTAGCTGATCAGGGATAGTGTACTTATCCCTCACAGTGATGGATGGATTTGGTTTTACGTCACGAACTCCCTTTTCTACTAAGGGCTAGGACGGTTGCCTTCTTGCGAAGGACTTGTTTTGGCAGATGTAATCGTTACCCCGAGTGTATGCCCTTACTAATCTCAGTCCGTGACGGGGCGCGAACCCTTGACCCGCCGCAGACGCTACCATTTTGCCAACGAGACTACACAATCCCTCACAGTGATAACCAATGTTATTAAGTGTTCACCAGTATAAAAGTAATAATTGTTTATTTTATATGTATATTATTATGATAATGTGTGTTCATGAGAATATCAGTGTTTGTATTCTTTTGATATTTTTTTTTTTATTATTACACCCATCACATCCTCGACTACTTTATACGGTTTGAATAGGTATCCTTATTTTATGATTGTTTATGCATTTTCAATTAATTTGACCTTCAAAATCGAGGTAAATTATTTGTTTTTAAGTTACCTTAGGTTAGACTGTTTTGAAGGTCAGTCACTCAGAACACATTAGAAAGCATAAATAAAACATAAATTCACATCCTGGAGGAGCCGGGTGTAATCAGAAAACTTTACCAAATATACTTGCAAGTCCTTTGGACATGCATGTATTCTATATTACATGTTTAAAATGTAACCACTAACTTCACTGAGATTGGTTTTGTGACAAGTGACTAACAGGGGAACTTGTAACGATGAATAAATCCCATGTCATTATATACCCCATAAATTGTTAATCCTTGTAAATATTAATAAGCTTAGATTGTCCTGGGGTTACACTTTATGAAGAGTCCTTACTGGTCCAAGTGTGACACACCTATGTAGGAATGAACAACAAATTTTCCAGTTACGAACATGGGAAAAATATAATTCCATATGATTAAGGTGTCTAACAAATTGTACTAAACCATTTTTTTTTTTTTTTTTTTTTTTTTGGAATGTAGACATAGGGTACTTACTGTTTGCATATGGGCTACAGCAATTTCTAGTTAAACTTTCTGGCTTGTGTTTTTACAAGTTGCCAGTATGTGACCAAAGAACGCTTCTTTAGTTGAGAAGCAATTTCTTTATAGATACGTGTTTTATTCCTAATTCAATCTTCAAAGCATATTTTTATTTTGGTTTTTGTCTTTTGTCATGAGAAACCTTTCTTTATAATCAGAACATCCATAACTTATAGGGCTGTGTGTTGGTGGCTGGATTAATCTTTAACCAAATGTTTGTCACTGCCATTTGTTATAGGTTGTATATAATAGGCTTGAGCCCTTAAAATCTCCATTGGAAAAATATAACTTTGGACTCTTCATATAGAGTGTCTAGGTTTTATAAGGTTGTCAGGTTGTTGAGCCTTTGCTTAAGTGTGTCTCCCTCGCTTATTTCTGTGTATTGGCATCTTGTAAATTTTATGGTATGGCTCTGTCACATCTGGTAAGGGTAGGTTGTAATTATGTATTGGTAGTTTTCTAATAGTTTATATTATTTATATGTCTAAAAGAAAGTTAAATACTCCTTGAGATACACTTATTTGTCTCGGTATCTTAAAATTAAATTTTTTGGGTGGCATTTTGGCTGAAAGTATATGATTATGAGCATTGTATCTATCAGAAGCCAGTTATTTTTAGAGTAAATCTAGTCTTCTTCCTTAACCTAAATGAAAGATTTTCCCATCTTCTGCTTTCAAATTAGTAAAGAACTGCGGGAAAATGGGGTACTTAGAATAGCATAAGAAAAAAAATAAACTACTCTGCAGGGTTCATTAAGCTTTAGCTGTCTGTGAGAGTAAGATATGGTAGTCTTAACAGCACTAGGTTGCAAGTTAAAATAAGAAAATGCAATGATACATCATAGCTCCTTGGCTCTGTGAGGAGAGTATGTAACTGCAAAGTGTGCTGGAGAAAAAAGCAAAACATTAATGCTAAAATGAGTAAGATGTGAAAAAAGTACAATACAGGAACAAGTGCCTTGGAAAAGATTTGAGGTGTGAGTACAAGTCAGTGAGCAAATCATATAAGAATTCATGAATGGGGACATGAGCAGTTTGGTAGAGTAGGAGAGACTCGAGAGGAGATTCTATATAAGAGTTTAAAAGGCATCAGAAATATGCGAAGGCCAAAGATTTTTACCAACATTTTGTTTAAAGGGATGTTAACATTCAGGACAAAAAGCAAGATTTATATAAATTGAGATGGTTCCAATGACATGCAGTGTAAAATAATCTAATACCAATTAATCCTTTATGGGAAGGCTAAGGTAATATTGTATTATAAACTGAAGAATATGCTTGGTCTGTTTTACTCTTCATGGAATACAAGCAGTATAAGTAAGTTGAGAGCTGTAAGGGAATGTTCCATGAAATTCTTTTTTTCATCTGCTTTAGGATGTAGCCACTGTTGAGTCTGCAGCAAGAAACGTCATCAGGGAAGACCGAATAGCCTCACCTTTTGCTACCTCCATTATTAATAGCCGTTATATAATTCATCTATTAATGGGGCCTACAGTAGCACGGTGGCAAAGGACGCGAGTTTGAAAGCAATTACTGTGGGTTTGATCCCACAGTAGCAAGTTGGGAAGGGCATCTAGCCTGAATCCCCCAGCTCCAACATGTGTCCACCCCCACTGAAATTGCGACTAATTGTTACACATAAAAAAGTCCATTATATTATTTATCTATTAACAATAAGACCACTGAAAAATGCTAGATTAGGTTACAAAAAAAATGTGCTCTTCAATAAAAGCCTTAGTTCCTTCCACCACATGGAAAATTCATAATGCCAAAACACTGTATATCATATTCCCTTTTAAATATTTAGCCCCAGTTTAAACACTTCACTCACAGTTCTAAGTCTGCTTAAACTCCCAAGGTTGTAACCGACCAATGTTATTGGCTGAAAATACAAGATTTCCTTCTTGTGGATGCTATAAATACATCACTTTATTCACAGTTCCATGTCTGTTTAAACTTCCAAGCTTGTAATTGACCACTATTATCTGCTGAAAATACAAGATTTTCTTGTTGTGGATGCCATATGTGCATTGTGATACTGCGAGTTTCTTCATTTCTATGACCATCGTGGCAAAATACGCACGAATCTTTTCCCTCGTTTCGAAAATCGAATACGTGTATTTTCTTATCGATACCTGATGTAGACAAGTAGGTTTGACAGGGGCTAAATTGAGCAATTAATCGACTATTAGACTCTCTATCTGCTGTTTCCTGAACAGGAATGAAATTTTTAAAAACGGGTGAAGCAATCTTGCGATGATCATACACATTCACAATACCAGTAGCGTCCAACGTGCTAATAAAGGTTCCATCATTACTTACATCTAGAGTCCACCGACCACTGGAATGAATTGGAGGCTTAATGCTAGATACTGAGTTTGTCTGTCTAGTATCATACACCAATACTTGCCCCTTATTCATTAAGCCAATGTAAATTTTGTTGTTCTTAACAGACAACTCATTTATTACACTGGATTCTTCGTCTGGTGATGAACCACAATGTACATCTAGGGAAAGGTTACGAGAAGCATCCGAGTTCAAGTCATATATCTGGATGTTAGAGACTGCTGTCCCAGAATACACTTCAGAATCATTCAATGCTAATGAGGCATCTTGAATATCTTGTCTTAACGTTTTTGTGCAAGAGATTATATCTGTTCAAAAGAAAAAATAAAGAATCAGAACAGTGATGTCAATTTACTCATACTTTGAACTATAAACGATTATCAGATTACTTCTGCTTTGAACTATAACTGTTAGCTTGCCTTTTCTGTCTATTGATCCCCATTAAGGTGGACACAGACTGGCTGGAGCTAGGGAAATAAAACTGGATGTCTTCCTGACACACTATCATGGTTCTCACTTTAAACTATAACTGTATTCTGTTATAATACAATCAAGATTCTTAACTGATAAAGTTCTATTTCTTTGCAAAGCTATATTTTTTGGTTAACACGAAGTCTCTTATCTTTAATAAAAATACAAACACTAGTTATAACTAAATGAAGAGAGGAATGTTGAGTATGTACTAAACCTGTTTCAGCAGATGTCTTTGGAATGGCATAATGATGTACTCCGTTAAGCTCTGAGATAATGATCGCAGACTCTACAGTTATCATCTGGAAAGCAATGCTCTCGAAGTATTTTTACAAAATTCTAATATCTGTAAGTCATAAATAAACCAGTATTTACACCTCTTGCATTCTCCTCAATTTAGCAAGATGGCTTATGGGAAAAAATGGACAGGAAAGAAAAGACTGGATGAGATTGCCAACCCTCTGCCTTCAAGGGTGTTCAATACATTGTAAACTTTTGTAAATATCAATAGCAAGTTACACAAATGCTAAATTTTCTCAGAATCTCGCATAATAGAAAAACATACATTTCTCCTCCGCAACCAAGGATATCTACGTATAAAAAAAATAAAATTCAATAGGAATTTCTCTGCTTCTCTATGCATAAGTGAACAGAAAAAAAAACTGGGAGTTATATACAGAAGGATTTCTACTTGCACTTAAAACCATTAACTAACAATAGAAGGCACTGAAGTGCTTCTCTGAAGAATTGCTAAATTACTTCTCTTCTTCAAGAATCCATAGTATTTCACCAATGTTATAAGGGTAGTCACAACTGTAACAAAATTAAGTCTGCAGACTTCAACAGATTCTACCCATTCATGCTGGTTCTAACAGTTCTTTCTAGAAAAAAAAATATCAGTGAGGGGAACTGGAGTGCCAGAATTCTCGGTGTGGGTTCATCCTCCAAATATGCTCGTCGGAAGACGACAAGCAACTCCTAAGAGGAGCAGAAAAGGAGTCCAAACTGCCATAACCGACGCCTGCCCTTTACCCGGCACATAATCCCAAAGGGAGAGGGCTTTATATCTCAACACAACACACACAATAGCACTTATTTTTTCTACAACGAGAAACTACTCTGGTGGTCATTTCTAAAATCCTCCTCCTAGTCGGATACATTGAGAGTAACCCAAGAAAAATATTATGAAAGACTGTATAACGTATAGCCCCATATGTCATCAACACAACATACACTCCCTGAAAGCTCAGTGAAAAAGCCCAGGATCAGCAGTGGCCTTCCATGAGACTAGGGCCTGTTTGGCCAGACAGCTACGGTAACAACAACAATCAGCAAAGGAGAGTGTAGTGTGATATCCTCCAGATTCCCTAGTACTTTTATTCACTCTTCAAAACACAATAAATACGAGTGAAAAATTATTTCTTACCCCCAAAAGGAAAGCCATCCCCAATTAGACATCAACTGAGGGATTCTTTCTCTCCAAACATGGATCAGTTCACACAAGAAGAATTTAAATATTCTTTTTCTCTTTTGGAGTAAATTGCCCTCTCATCTCTTAGTTGGCAGGGTGACCACAAATAAAGAAAAAAAAAATCTATCGATCTGATCGTGAGCATTCGTCCACAGTCACATTTATGGAAGCCTCATATAATAAACATGAATAAGCCAATGCTCGTGAACCAGGCTTCTGGGATCTCCAGTTAACCCTGGGCTCCTCAAAAAGCCTTTAATTTCACTCGTTTTATATCATGTGTACTTCTCAGCCTCCTTTATGTCAATCGTTCTCCTGAAAAGGTTATCACACATTCCATTCCTTTATTTCCTTCTTGGTCTCCCTCTATTCAGCTACCACAATAAATGCTTGAAATTTCAAAATATAAACAAAAAAAACAAAATCTAATAACTACAACTCTGATGCAAATTACATAAAAGCAAATTCCATCAATCAGTCATTTTTAACTTTTTTAAGGCATGCCATTTATGTAATAATTATTGACGGACATTTCGTTTTAGAGGTTATCTAAAAAAGATATCATCTACGACGTGTTAACATTAGCAAGAAATTTTAAATGTCACATAGGTCTAACATAAAGTTTGAATAAAGAATTATCTTCCATTATAGTAACTGAAGTCACCTAAACTAAGTATATATAATTCTAAAATGCAATGTCCTACGGTCCTACCATTTCAATGGAAGAACCATCATTAAGTTAATTAAACTATATACATGAGCCAATTTTCCCCTCATATGGGGAGTGGCTGAGTCAAGGCAAAATACTCTTGACTCTTTGGGAAGAGAAAATACAGATATATTGCTTAATAATATGATAGGTTACTTGTAGCTACAAATGTAAAGAATAAGAGTAGAATGGGAATTTACAAAATAGAGGAAATTTCTTCATCACCTAAGGGACCACAGTAGCATAGTGGTTAGAGCACTCAACTCGGAGTAGTGATACACCCTTGTTTGATCCCCCTACAGGGTGTTAAAAGGGCATTCAGCCTTAATACCCTAACTCCCTCATTGCTGTGTCCATTCCCATTAAGGGAGTTAATAGTGAAACATAACAGCAAATCTTTTTCTCAAACTTAGTTACTGTTGAATTTAGTAATGTTATAACTTTTTATATGATCTAGGAGCAAATTAGAGATTTCTCAAATATAAAAGGACACACAGCTAAGAGGAGAGATTGAAGTGTATCTTAGTTCATGATGAATGCATGTTCTTGGCTCGGCCATCCCCCTTACAAGGGGGAATGGAGTCATTGTTTATATATACAAAGATACTCCGAGAGTTCTGGGAAACCACTACATCCAAATATTCAATATTTCACTATAATGAACAATGCCATGTTATATGTGTCACAATTAAATATATCAGCATCCTGTGCGAATTTGTGATTTGCAAATCAATAATATATTCATATACACTTATATTAAACTGATTTTCAAAGTATCAAACCTGTTTCACTTTATGTCCTGAATATCCAGCTGTTATAATTTTGAAGTCTCGATCCTTTGTTAGTCCGGCATCTTTTCCTGCCACCAACTTCTTGGGAATGCTCAGTTCCCACACTTCATGACGACGGTTATCTACAATAACATTATTCCATAAATATACAAATTTTAACTTTGTTTTTACTAAAATTGCTGTAATTGGTCACTAAGGATGTACGTGACGATGTTAAAACTTGAACTAACATTTCAGGTCAGTAATTTTTACAGGTCTCAAAACCTAGGAAGTTGAAAGTAAATGTATAAAATATATACAGTACACTTTTATTTAGGAAAGACCATAATTCAAGCACAAAACTAATTACAGCCTATAAGAGCAAATATAAAGAGAAACATATTTTAAATATTTACTTTTAATTTTCTAAAGTTTAAGTTTCTATAAGTTAATACGACTTGACAAAATCTTAACAAGCAATTCATCCGCTTAATCACAATCTTGCTGTATATATAATGACAAATATTATATCTTTAAAGAAAAATGAGACACTGCAGTGTCTGCATAAATATTCAGGCATGGAAGACATTAAACATCTCTAGGTCTCCATTACTTCGTCTGATCTTTCAGCCTGCTCTATTCCTATCCTGTATAATTTTTTTTATTTCTACCTTGTCTTTAGACTTCTGCCTTTTCTTTGTCTCAATTTTTCTTAGTGCCCGGGCCTGAAGAGGGCAGTTTTCTTGCCAATCCCGGTGTCACACTCATTAAAAAAAAAAAGTAATTTACCAACAAGACATAAATATAAATACATTATGTACTTCAGCCTATGTGTATATTTCACAGAATAAAATTTTCTGAAAGTGTGCTTTTACTTGGCCACCCCCTTTAAAGGGGGATTGCTGCCATTCCATATGTATATGTATTAGTTTTTGTAACCTATATAATTTCTGACAAAATACTTAGTTCGTTTGCTTACCTCCTGAAGCTGTAAGAAGTAATTTGTTTCCATTGAGAAACGCTCCACAGGTAATGTTACCTTGTACGTCATACATAAGTAATTCATCGTATCTGAAATACATTGTGTATATATCTATCTATATACATGAGCCATTTTCCCCTTATAAGGGGAGTGGCTGAGTCAACACAAAATACTCTGACTCTTTGGGAAGAGAAAATACAGAGGAGGGGATTCCCAGTCCCCTCGCTCTACCCCATTCAGTCGACTCTTACGACACGCAGGGGAACACAAAGGACGTATTCTCGCGCCCCTCCATCAGGGGGTATATATATATATATATATATATATATATATATATATATATATATATATATATATATATATATATATATATATATATATATATATATATATATATATATATATATGTGGGTGAATAAAATAAATCTTTATCCCTAACCATACCTACTTGATCTATTGCAAATGTTGTCTTTCCCAGGACTGCCCTAACCCACCTCAGATATTCACCGAAGGAAATGAGAATCAAATATGGGTTAAGATTTATTTTCTGTACCCCTTCCATAGCCTAACCAAGAAATCGGTGTTGCTACCTCTTCATGAAATGTTCCGTACTGCCGTATAAACACCCAGATAAACTCTATTCAGGTATGTAGAGCTTAAATTTCAGTTAGGTGAGATTTGTTAGGTGAGGTCAATTAGATTAAGTTATTTAAGTTAGATTAATTCATAACACATCAAAACTTACCGGAAAGAAAAAGTTTGGTCTAAAAAATGGAAGGAGTGCATAAAACGAATCTTAACCATATCTTTGGGATAAAATACAAAGTAAATTTTAAGAAGAGGGGA
>JAXCGZ010012216.1:0-35759 GCA_037179515.1 Halocaridina rubra | reverse complement strand
TACACTGAAAAAGTATTTCCTTACATCCTGCAAAGAAGTTTTCTTACGGAGCTTCAAACTATTACCTCTAGTTTTAGAGCCAGCCATATCAAAATATCGATCCCTATCCACTCTATCATAACCATGAAGGAATTTAAAGACTGTCACCATATGCCCCCTCACTCTTCTAGCTTTGAGTGATGGTAAGTCTAATTCCCTCAGCCTCTCATCATAACTGAGATTGCGTATTTCTTGCACCAGTTTCGTGGCATGTCTTTGAACTTTTTCAAGCTTAGCTATGTGCTTTTTCAAGTGAGGATTCCAAAAGGGGGCTGCATATTCGAGTTTTGGCCTCACATAGGTTACATAAATATTTCTGAACATTTCCTTGTCCATGTGCCTGAAGGCTACCCTTACATTTGATAAGAATGCATATGCTGCCCTTACTATGCCATTTATATGTATTTCTGGAGACAAATCTGCCAGTATGTTTACTCCTAGATCTCTCTCATTTTCTGTCTCTTGAAGTTGTACTCCAGCCACCGAGTAGTCAAGCTTGGGCCTTCTTGCACTTGTACCCATTCTCATTACCTTACATTTTGAAGCATTGAATTCCATTAGCCACTTTTCTGACCACTCATGCAGATTATTTAGATCCTCCTGAAGTTCTCTACCATTGTTCTCGTTTTTTACTTTCTTCACAATCTTTGCATCATCTGCAAACATATTCATGAATGAATTTACAGACTCTGGTAGGTCATTTACATATACAAGGAACAAAAGTGGCCCTAAAACTGAACCCTGTGGAACTCCACTACTAACTCTTCTCCATTCAGACACTGAGTGTCTTACTCTAACCCTCTGTTCCCTTCCTTCTAAGAAAGTTTTTATTCATTCCAAAACATTTCCACCTATTCTAGCCATTGATTGCAGCTTCCTAATAAGTCTCCCATGTGGAACAGTGTCAAACGCTTTCTGGAAGTCTAGGAATATGCAATCTGCCCAGCCCTCTCTTTCCTGTAAGATTTGGCTTACCTCATCATAAAATTCTAATAAGTTTGTTACTGTTGATCTACCTTCTCTGAAGCAATGTTGCCTCACTGACAAAAAGTTGAAGGATTCCAAGTGAAGAGAGATATGTTTCCTTGGTAGTTTCTCCATAACTTTGCAAACTATGCTGGTCAAGGAAACTGGTCTATAGTTCAGAGCCGTATCTCTCCTTCCCTTTTTGAAGATAGGTATAACATTTGTTTGTTTCCAGCATCTTGGAATCTCCCCCGACTCCAGTGACTCCTTAAAGATGATACTTAGTGTGTGTGTGATTACCTAATTGTGATTACCTAATTGTGTTTACGGGAAAGAGCCCAAAGCTCGTATCTTCCCGTCTCCTGATCGGTTCCATTTTATACTTAGTCATACTTATCATACCTGTACTTAAAACTATGGATTGAGATAGCATTAACTACATCCTCGCTTAGCCAATTCCAATTATCAACTACTCTTACACTGAAAAAGTATTTCCTTACATCCTGCAAAGAAGTTTTCTTACGGAGCTTCAAACTATTACCTCTAGTTTTAGAGCCAGCCATATCAAAATATCGATCCCTATCCACTCTATCATAACCATGAAGGAATTTAAAGACTGTCACCATATCCCCCCTCACTCTTCTAGCTTTGAGTGATGGTAAGTTTAATTCCCTCAGCCTCTCATCATAACTGAGATTGCGTATTTCTTGCACCAGTTTCGTGGCATGTCTTTGAACTTTTTCAAGCTTAGCTATGTGCTTTTTCAAGTGAGGATTCCAAAAGGGGGCTGCATATTCGAGTTTTGGCCTCACATAGGTTACATAAATATTTCTGAACATTTCCTTGTCCATGTGCCTGAAGGCTACCCTTACATTTGATAAGAATGCATATGCTGCCCTTACTATGCCATTTATATGTATTTCTGGAGACAAATCTGCCAGTATGTTTACTCCTAGATCTCTCTCATTTTCTGTCTCTTGAAGTTGTACTCCAGCCACCGAGTAGTCAAGCTTGGGCCTTCTTGCACTTGTACCCATTCTCATTACCTTACATTTTGAAGTATTGAATTTCATTAGCCACTTTTCTGACCACTCATGCAGATTATTTAGATCCTCCTGAAGTTCTCTACCATTGTTCTCGTTTTTTACTTTCTTCACAATCTTTGCATCATCTGCAAACATATTCATGAATGAATTTACAGACTCTGGTAGGTCATTTACATATACAAGGAATAAAAGTGGCCTTAAAACTGAACCCTGTGGAACTCCACTACTAACTCTTCTCCATTCAGACAATGAGTGTCTTACTCTGACCCTATGTTCCCTTCCTTCTAAGAAAGTTTTTATCCATTCCAAAACATTTCCACCTATTCTAGCCATTGATTGCAGCTTCCTAATAAGTCTCCCATGTGGAACAGTGTCAAACGCTTTCTGGAAGTCTAGGAATATGCAATCTGCCCAGCCCTCTCTTTCCTGTAAGATTTGGCTTACCTCATCATAAAATTCTAATATGTTTGTTACTGTTGATCTACCTTCTCTGAAGCCATGTTGCCTCACTGACAAAAAGTTGAAGGATTCCAAGTGAAGAGAGATATGTTTCCTTGGTAGTTTCTCCATAACTTTGCAAACTATGCTGGTCAAGGAAACTGGTCTATAGTTCAGAGCCGTATCTCTCCTTCCCTTTTTGAAGATAGGTATAACATTTGTTTGTTTCCAGCATCTTGGAATCTCCCCTGACTCCAGTGACTCCTTAAAGATGATACTTAGTGTGTGTGTGATTACCTAATTGTAATTACCTAATTGTGTTTACGGGAAAGAGACCAAAGCTCGTATCTTCCCGTCTCCTGATCTGTTCCATTTTATACTTAGGCATACTTATCATACCTGTACTTAAAACTATGGATTGAGATAGCATTAACTACATCCTCGCTTAGCCAATTCCAATTATCAACTACTCTTACACTGAAAAAGTATTTCCTTACATCCTGCAAAGAAGTTTTCTTACGGAGCTTCAAACTATTACCTCTAGTTTTAGAGCCAGCCATATCAAAATATCGATCCCTATCCACTCTATCATAACCATGAAGGAATTTAAAGACTGTCACCATATCCCCCCTCACTCTTCTAGCTTTGAGTGATGGTAAGTCTAATTCCCTCAGCCTCTCATCATAACTGAGATTGCGTATTTCTTGCACCAGTTTCGTGGCATGTCTTTGAACTTTTTCAAGCTTAGCTATGTGCTTTTTCAAGTGAGGATTCCAAAAGGGGGCTGCATATTCGAGTTTTGGCCTCACATAGGTTACATAAATATTTCTGAACATTTCCTTGTCCATGTGCCTGAAGGCTACCCTTACATTTGATAAGAATGCATATGCTGCCCTTACTATGCCATTTATATGTATTTCTGGAAACAAATCTGCCAGTATGTTTACTCCTAGATCTCTCTCATTTTCTGTCTCTTGAAGTTGTACTCCAGCCACCGAGTAGTCAAGCTTGGGCCTTCTTGCACTTGTACCCATTCTCATTACCTTACATTTTGAAGTATTGAATTCCATTAGCCACTTTTCTGACCACTCATGCAGATTATTTAGATCCTCCTGAAGTTCTCTACCATTGTTCTCGTTTTTTACTTTCTTCACAATCTTTGCATCATCTGCAAACATATTCATGAATGAATTTACAGACTCTGGTAGGTCATTTACATATACAAGGAACAAAAGTGGCCCTAAAACTGAACCCTGTGGAACTCCACTACTAACTCTTCTCCATTCAGACACTGAGTGTCTTACTCTAACCCTCTGTTCCCTTCCTTCTAAGAAAGTTTTTATTCATTCCAAAACATTTCTCCTATTCTAGCCATTGATTGCAGCTTCCTAATAAGTCTCCCATGTGGAACAGTGTAAAACACTTTCTGGAAGTCTAGGAATATGCAATCTGCCCAGCCCTCTCTTTCCTGCAAGATTTGGCTTACCTCATCATAAAATTCTAATAAGTTTGTTACTGTTGATCTACCTTCTCTGAAGCAATGTTCCCTCACTGACAAAAAGTTGAAGGATTCCAAGTGAAGAGAGATATGTTTCCTTGGTAGTTTCTCCATAACTTTGCAATCTATGCTGGTCAAGGAAACTGGTCTATAGTTCAGAGCCGTATCTCTCCTTCCCTTTTTGAAGATAGGTATAACATTTGTTTGCTTCCAGCATCTTGGAATCTCCCCTGACTCCAGTGACTCCTTAAAGATGATACTTAGTGTGTGTGTGATTACCTAATTGTAATTACCTAATTGTGTTTACGGGAAAGAGACCAAAGCTCGTATCTTCCCGTCTCCTGATCTGTTCCATTTTATACTTAGGCATACTTATCATACCTGTACTTAAAACTATGGATTGAGATAGCATTAACTACATCCTCGCTTAGCCAATTCCAATTATCAACTACTCTTACACTGAAAAAGTATTTCCTTACATCCTGCAAAGAAGTTTTCTTACGGAGCTTCAAACTATTACCTCTAGTTTTAGAGCCAGCCATATCAAAATATCGATCCCTATCCACTCTATCATAACCATGAAGGAATTTAAAGACTGTCACCATATCCCCCCTCACTCTTCTAGCTTTGAGTGATGGTAAGTCTAATTCCCTCAGCCTCTCATCATAACTGAGATTGCGTATTTCTTGCACCAGTTTCGTGGCATGTCTTTGAACTTTTTCAAGCTTAGCTATGTGCTTTTTCAAGTGAGGATTCCAAAAGGGGGCTGCATATTCGAGTTTTGGCCTCACATAGGTTACATAAATATTTCTGAACATTTCCTTGTCCATGTGCCTGAAGGCTACCCTTACATTTGATAAGAATGCATATGCTGCCCTTACTATGCCATTTATATGTATTTCTGGAAACAAATCTGCCAGTATGTTTACTCCTAGATCTCTCTCATTTTCTGTCTCTTGAAGTTGTACTCCAGCCACCGAGTAGTCAAGCTTGGGCCTTCTTGCACTTGTACCCATTCTCATTACCTTACATTTTGAAGTATTGAATTCCATTAGCCACTTTTCTGACCACTCATGCAGATTATTTAGATCCTCCTGAAGTTCTCTACCATTGTTCTCGTTTTTTACTTTCTTCACAATCTTTGCATCATCTGCAAACATATTCATGAATGAATTTACAGACTCTGGTAGGTCATTTACATATACAAGGAACAAAAGTGGCCCTAAAACTGAACCCTGTGGAACTCCACTACTAACTCTTCTCCATTCAGACACTGAGTGTCTTACTCTAACCCTCTGTTCCCTTCCTTCTAAGAAAGTTTTTATTCATTCCAAAACATTTCTCCTATTCTAGCCATTGATTGCAGCTTCCTAATAAGTCTCCCATGTGGAACAGTGTAAAACACTTTCTGGAAGTCTAGGAATATGCAATCTGCCCAGCCCTCTCTTTCCTGCAAGATTTGGCTTACCTCATCATAAAATTCTAATAAGTTTGTTACTGTTGATCTACCTTCTCTGAAGCAATGTTCCCTCACTGACAAAAAGTTGAAGGATTCCAAGTGAAGAGAGATATGTTTCCTTGGTAGTTTCTCCATAACTTTGCAATCTATGCTGGTCAAGGAAACTGGTCTATAGTTCAGAGCCGTATCTCTCCTTCCCTTTTTGAAGATAGGTATAACATTTGTTTGTTTCCAGCATCTTGGAATCTCCCCCGACTCCAGTGACTCCTTAAAGATGATACTTAGTGTGTGTGTGATTACCTAATTGTGATTACCTAATTGTGTTTACGGGAAAGAGCCCAAAGCTCGTATCTTCCCGTCTCCTGATCGGTTCCATTTTATACTTAGTCATACTTATCATACCTGTACTTAAAACTATGGATTGAGATAGCATTAACTACATCCTCGCTTAGCCAATTCCAATTATCAACTACTCTTACACTGAAAAAGTATTTCCTTACATCCTGCAAAGAAGTTTTCTTACGGAGCTTCAAACTATTACCTCTAGTTTTAGAGCCAGCCATATCAAAATATCGATCCCTATCCACTCTATCATAACCATGAAGAAATTTAAAGACTGTCACCATATCCCCCCTCACTCTTCTAGCTTCGAGTGATGGTAAGTCTAATTCCCTCAGCCTCTCATCATAACTGAGATTGCGTATTTCTTGCACCAGTTTCGTGGCATGTCTTTGAACTTTTTCAAGCTTAGCTATGTGCTTTTTCAAGTGAGGATTCCAAAAGGGGGCTGCATATTCGAGTTTTGGCCTCACATAGGTTACATAAATATTTCTGAACATTTCCTTGTCCATGTGCCTGAAGGCTACCCTTACATTTGATAAGAATGCATATGCTGCCCTTACTATGCCATTTATATGTATTTCTGGAAACAAATCTGCCAGTATGTTTACTCCTAGATCTCTCTCATTTTCTGTCTCTTGAAGTTGTACTCCAGCCACCGAGTAGTCAAGCTTGGGCCTTCTTGCACTTGTACCCATTCTCATTACCTTACATTTTGAAGTATTGAATTCCATTAGCCACTTTTCTGACCACTCATGCAGATTATTTAGATCCTCCTGAAGTTCTCTACCATTGTTCTCGTTTTTTACTTTCTTCACAATCTTTGCATCATCTGCAAACATATTCATGAATGAATTTACAGACTCTGGTAGGTCATTTACATATACAAGGAATAAAAGTGGCCTTAAAACTGAACCCTGTGGAACTCCACTACTAACTCTTCTCCATTCAGACAATGAGTGTCTTACTCTGACCCTATGTTCCCTTCCTTCTAAGAAAGTTTTTATCCATTCCAAAACATTTCCACCTATTCTAGCCATTGATTGCAGCTTCCTAATAAGTCTCCCATGTGGAACAGTGTCAAACGCTTTCTGGAAGTCTAGGAATATGCAATCTGCCCAGCCCTCTCTTTCCTGTAAGATTTGGCTTACCTCATCATAAAATTCTAATAAGTTTGTTACTGTTGATCTACCTTCTCTGAAGCCATGTTGCCTCACTGACAAAAAGTTGAAGGATTCCAAGTGAAGAGAGATATGTTTCCTTGGTAGTTTCTCCATAACTTTGCAAACTATGCTGGTCAAGGAAACTGGTCTATAGTTCAGAGCCGTATCTCTCCTTCCCTTTTTGAAGATAGGTATAACATTTGTTTGTTTCCAGCATCTTGGAATCTCCCCTGACTCCAGTGACTCCTTAAAGATGATACTTAGTGTGTGTGTGATTACCTAATTGTAATTACCTAATTGTGTTTACGGGAAAGAGACCAAAGCTCGTATCTTCCCGTCTCCTGATCGGTTCCATTTTATACTTAGGCATACTTATCATACCTGTACTTAAAACTATGGATTGAGATAGCATTAACTACATCCTCGCTTAGCCAATTCCAATTATCAACTACTCTTACACTGAAAAAGTATTTCCTTACATCCTGCAAAGAAGTTTTCTTACGGAGCTTCAAACTATTACCTCTAGTTTTAGAGCCAGCCATATCAAAATATCGATCCCTATCCACTCTATCATAACCATGAAGGAATTTAAAGACTGTCACCATATCCCCCCTCACTCTTCTAGCTTTGAGTGATGGTAAGTCTAATTCCCTCAGCCTCTCATCATAACTGAGATTGCGTATTTCTTGCACCAGTTTCGTGGCATGTCTTTGAACTTTTTCAAGCTTAGCTATGTGCTTTTTCAAGTGAGGATTCCAAAAGGGGGCTGCATATTCGAGTTTTGGCCTCACATAGGTTACATAAATATTTCTGAACATTTCCTTGTCCATGTGCCTGAAGGCTACCCTTACATTTGATAAGAATGCATATGCTGCCCTTACTATGCCATTTATATGTATTTCTGGAAACAAATCTGCCAGTATGTTTACTCCTAGATCTCTCTCATTTTCTGTCTCTTGAAGTTGTACTCCAGCCACCGAGTAGTCAAGCTTGGGCCTTCTTGCACTTGTACCCATTCTCATTACCTTACATTTTGAAGTATTGAATTCCATTAGCCACTTTTCTGACCACTCATGCAGATTATTTAGATCCTCCTGAAGTTCTCTACCATTGTTCTCGTTTTTTACTTTCTTCACAATCTTTGCATCATCTGCAAACATATTCATGAATGAATTTACAGACTCTGGTAGGTCATTTACATATACAAGGAACAAAAGTGGCCCTAAAACTGAACCCTGTGGAACTCCACTACTAACTCTTCTCCATTCAGACACTGAGTGTCTTACTCTAACCCTCTGTTCCCTTCCTTCTAAGAAAGTTTTTATTCATTCCAAAACATTTCTCCTATTCTAGCCATTGATTGCAGCTTCCTAATAAGTCTCCCATGTGGAACAGTGTAAAACACTTTCTGGAAGTCTAGGAATATGCAATCTGCCCAGCCCTCTCTTTCCTGTAAGATTTGGCTTACCTCATCATAAAATTCTAATAAGTTTGTTACTGTTGATCTACCTTCTCTGAAGCAATGTTGCCTCACTGACAAAAAGTTGAAGGATTCCAAGTGAAGAGAGATATGTTTCCTTGGTAGTTTCTCCATAACTTTGCAAACTATGCTGGTCAAGGAAACTGGTCTATAGTTCAGAGCCGTATCTCTCCTTCCCTTTTTGAAGATAGGTATAACATTTGTTTGTTTCCAGCATCTTGGAATCTCCCCCGACTCCAGTGACTCCTTAAAGATGATACTTAGTGTGTGTGTGATTACCTAATTGTGAATACCTAATTGTGTTTACGGGAAAGAGCCCAAAGCTCGTATCTTCCCGTCTCCTGATCGGTTCCATTTTATACTTAGTCATACTTATCATACCTGTACTTAAAACTATGGATTGAGATAGCATTAACTACATCCTCGCTTAGCCAATTCCAATTATCAACTACTCTTACACTGAAAAAGTATTTCCTTACATCCTGCAAAGAAGTTTTCTTACGGAGCTTCAAACTATTACCTCTAGTTTTAGAGCCAGCCATATCAAAATATCGATCCCTATCCACTCTATCATAACCATGAAGGAATTTAAAGACTGTCACCATATCCCCCCTCACTCTTCTAGCTTCGAGTGATGGTAAGTTTAATTCCCTCAGCCTCTCATCATAACTGAGATTGCGTATTTCTTGCACCAGTTTCGTGGCATGTCTTTGAACTTTTTCAAGCTTAGCTATGTGCTTTTTCAAGTGAGGATTCCAAAAGGGGGCTGCATATTCGAGTTTTGGCCTCACATAGGTTACATAAATATTTCTGAACATTTCCTTGTCCATGTGCCTGAAGGCTACCCTTACATTTGATAAGAATGCATATGCTGCCCTTACTATGCCATTTATATGTATTTCTGGAGACAAATCTGCCAGTATGTTTACTCCTAGATCTCTCTCATTTTCTGTCTCTTGAAGTTGTACTCCAGCCACCGAGTAGTCAAGCTTGGGCCTTCTTGCACTTGTACCCATTCTCATTACCTTACATTTTGAAGTATTGAATTTCATTAGCCACTTTTCTGACCACTCATGCAGATTATTTAGATCCTCCTGAAGTTCTCTACCATTGTTCTCGTTTTTTACTTTCTTCACAATCTTTGCATCATCTGCAAACATATTCATGAATGAATTTACAGACTCTGGTAGGTCATTTACATATACAAGGAATAAAAGTGGCCTTAAAACTGAACCCTGTGGAACTCCACTACTAACTCTTCTCCATTCAGACAATGAGTGTCTTACTCTGACCCTATGTTCCCTTCCTTCTAAGAAAGTTTTTATCCATTCCAAAACATTTCCACCTATTCTAGCCATTGATTGCAGCTTCCTAATAAGTCTCCCATGTGGAACAGTGTCAAACGCTTTCTGGAAGTCTAGGAATATGCAATCTGCCCAGCCCTCTCTTTCCTGTAAGATTTGGCTTACCTCATCATAAAATTCTAATAAGTTTGTTACTGTTGATCTACCTTCTCTGAAGCCATGTTGCCTCACTGACAAAAAGTTGAAGGATTCCAAGTGAAGAGAGATATGTTTCCTTGGTAGTTTCTCCATAACTTTGCAAACTATGCTGGTCAAGGAAACTGGTCTATAGTTCAGAGCCGTATCTCTCCTTCCCTTTTTGAAGATAGGTATAACATTTGTTTGTTTCCAGCATCTTGGAATCTCCCCTGACTCCAGTGACTCCTTAAAGATGATACTTAGTGTGTGTGTGATTACCTAATTGTAATTACCTAATTGTGTTTACGGGAAAGAGACCAAAGCTCGTATCTTCCCGTCTCCTGATCGGTTCCATTTTATACTTAGGCATACTTATCATACCTGTACTTAAAACTATGGATTGAGATAGCATTAACTACATCCTCGCTTAGCCAATTCCAATTATCAACTACTCTTACACTGAAAAAGTATTTCCTTACATCCTGCAAAGAAGTTTTCTTACGGAGCTTCAAACTATTACCTCTAGTTTTAGAGCCAGCCATATCAAAATATCGATCCCTATCCACTCTATCATAACCATGAAGGAATTTAAAGACTGTCACCATATCCCCCCTCACTCTTCTAGCTTTGAGTGATGGTAAGTCTAATTCCCTCAGCCTCTCATCATAACTGAGATTGCGTATTTCTTGCACCAGTTTCGTGGCATGTCTTTGAACTTTTTCAAGCTTAGCTATGTGCTTTTTCAAGTGAGGATTCCAAAAGGGGGCTGCATATTCGAGTTTTGGCCTCACATAGGTTACATAAATATTTCTGAACATTTCCTTGTCCATGTGCCTGAAGGCTACCCTTACATTTGATAAGAATGCATATGCTGCCCTTACTATGCCATTTATATGTATTTCTGGAAACAAATCTGCCAGTATGTTTACTCCTAGATCTCTCTCATTTTCTGTCTCTTGAAGTTGTACTCCAGCCACCGAGTAGTCAAGCTTGGGCCTTCTTGCACTTGTACCCATTCTCATTACCTTACATTTTGAAGTATTGAATTCCATTAGCCACTTTTCTGACCACTCATGCAGATTATTTAGATCCTCCTGAAGTTCTCTACCATTGTTCTCGTTTTTTACTTTCTTCACAATCTTTGCATCATCTGCAAACATATTCATGAATGAATTTACAGACTCTGGTAGGTCATTTACATATACAAGGAACAAAAGTGGCCCTAAAACTGAACCCTGTGGAACTCCACTACTAACTCTTCTCCATTCAGACACTGAGTGTCTTACTCTAACCCTCTGTTCCCTTCCTTCTAAGAAAGTTTTTATTCATTCCAAAACATTTCTCCTATTCTAGCCATTGATTGCAGCTTCCTAATAAGTCTCCCATGTGGAACAGTGTAAAACACTTTCTGGAAGTCTAGGAATATGCAATCTGCCCAGCCCTCTCTTTCCTGTAAGATTTGGCTTACCTCATCATAAAATTCTAATAAGTTTGTTACTGTTGATCTACCTTCTCTGAAGCAATGTTGCCTCACTGACAAAAAGTTGAAGGATTCCAAGTGAAGAGAGATATGTTTCCTTGGTAGTTTCTCCATAACTTTGCAAACTATGCTGGTCAAGGAAACTGGTCTATAGTTCAGAGCCGTATCTCTCCTTCCCTTTTTGAAGATAGGTATAACATTTGTTTGTTTCCAGCATCTTGGAATCTCCCCCGACTCCAGTGACTCCTTAAAGATGATACTTAGTGTGTGTGTGATTACCTAATTGTGATTACCTAATTGTGTTTACGGGAAAGAGCCCAAAGCTCGTATCTTCCCGTCTCCTGATCGGTTCCATTTTATACTTAGTCATACTTATCATACCTGTACTTAAAACTATGGATTGAGATAGCATTAACTACATCCTCGCTTAGCCAATTCCAATTATCAACTACTCTTACACTGAAAAAGTATTTCCTTACATCCTGCAAAGAAGTTTTCTTACGGAGCTTCAAACTATTACCTCTAGTTTTAGAGCCAGCCATATCAAAATATCGATCCCTATCCACTCTATCATAACCATGAAGGAATTTAAAGACTGTCACCATATCCCCCCTCACTCTTCTAGCTTTGAGTGATGGTAAGTTTAATTCCCTCAGCCTCTCATCATAACTGAGATTGCGTATTTCTTGCACCAGTTTCGTGGCATGTCTTTGAACTTTTTCAAGCTTAGCTATGTGCTTTTTCAAGTGAGGATTCCAAAAGGGGGCTGCATATTCGAGTTTTGGCCTCACATAGGTTACATAAATATTTCTGAACATTTCCTTGTCCATGTGCCTGAAGGCTACCCTTACATTTGATAAGAATGCATATGCTGCCCTTACTATGCCATTTATATGTATTTCTGGAGACAAATCTGCCAGTATGTTTACTCCTAGATCTCTCTCATTTTCTGTCTCTTGAAGTTGTACTCCAGCCACCGAGTAGTCAAGCTTGGGCCTTCTTGCACTTGTACCCATTCTCATTACCTTACATTTTGAAGTATTGAATTTCATTAGCCACTTTTCTGACCACTCATGCAGATTATTTAGATCCTCCTGAAGTTCTCTACCATTGTTCTCGTTTTTTACTTTCTTCACAATCTTTGCATCATCTGCAAACATATTCATGAATGAATTTACAGACTCTGGTAGGTCATTTACATATACAAGGAATAAAAGTGGCCTTAAAACTGAACCCTGTGGAACTCCACTACTAACTCTTCTCCATTCAGACAATGAGTGTCTTACTCTGACCCTATGTTCCCTTCCTTCTAAGAAAGTTTTTATCCATTCCAAAACATTTCCACCTATTCTAGCCATTGATTGCAGCTTCCTAATAAGTCTCCCATGTGGAACAGTGTCAAACGCTTTCTGGAAGTCTAGGAATATGCAATCTGCCCAGCCCTCTCTTTCCTGTAAGATTTGGCTTACCTCATCATAAAATTCTAATATGTTTGTTACTGTTGATCTACCTTCTCTGAAGCCATGTTGCCTCACTGACAAAAAGTTGAAGGATTCCAAGTGAAGAGAGATATGTTTCCTTGGTAGTTTCTCCATAACTTTGCAAACTATGCTGGTCAAGGAAACTGGTCTATAGTTCAGAGCCGTATCTCTCCTTCCCTTTTTGAAGATAGGTATAACATTTGTTTGTTTCCAGCATCTTGGAATCTCCCCTGACTCCAGTGACTCCTTAAAGATGATACTTAGTGTGTGTGTGATTACCTAATTGTAATTACCTAATTGTGTTTACGGGAAAGAGACCAAAGCTCGTATCTTCCCGTCTCCTGATCTGTTCCATTTTATACTTAGGCATACTTATCATACCTGTACTTAAAACTATGGATTGAGATAGCATTAACTACATCCTCGCTTAGCCAATTCCAATTATCAACTACTCTTACACTGAAAAAGTATTTCCTTACATCCTGCAAAGAAGTTTTCTTACGGAGCTTCAAACTATTACCTCTAGTTTTAGAGCCAGCCATATCAAAATATCGATCCCTATCCACTCTATCATAACCATGAAGGAATTTAAAGACTGTCACCATATCCCCCCTCACTCTTCTAGCTTTGAGTGATGGTAAGTCTAATTCCCTCAGCCTCTCATCATAACTGAGATTGCGTATTTCTTGCACCAGTTTCGTGGCATGTCTTTGAACTTTTTCAAGCTTAGCTATGTGCTTTTTCAAGTGAGGATTCCAAAAGGGGGCTGCATATTCGAGTTTTGGCCTCACATAGGTTACATAAATATTTCTGAACATTTCCTTGTCCATGTGCCTGAAGGCTACCCTTACATTTGATAAGAATGCATATGCTGCCCTTACTATGCCATTTATATGTATTTCTGGAAACAAATCTGCCAGTATGTTTACTCCTAGATCTCTCTCATTTTCTGTCTCTTGAAGTTGTACTCCAGCCACCGAGTAGTCAAGCTTGGGCCTTCTTGCACTTGTACCCATTCTCATTACCTTACATTTTGAAGTATTGAATTCCATTAGCCACTTTTCTGACCACTCATGCAGATTATTTAGATCCTCCTGAAGTTCTCTACCATTGTTCTCGTTTTTTACTTTCTTCACAATCTTTGCATCATCTGCAAACATATTCATGAATGAATTTACAGACTCTGGTAGGTCATTTACATATACAAGGAACAAAAGTGGCCCTAAAACTGAACCCTGTGGAACTCCACTACTAACTCTTCTCCATTCAGACACTGAGTGTCTTACTCTAACCCTCTGTTCCCTTCCTTCTAAGAAAGTTTTTATTCATTCCAAAACATTTCTCCTATTCTAGCCATTGATTGCAGCTTCCTAATAAGTCTCCCATGTGGAACAGTGTAAAACACTTTCTGGAAGTCTAGGAATATGCAATCTGCCCAGCCCTCTCTTTCCTGTAAGATTTGGCTTACCTCATCATAAAATTCTAATAAGTTTGTTACTGTTGATCTACCTTCTCTGAAGCAATGTTGCCTCACTGACAAAAAGTTGAAGGATTCCAAGTGAAGAGAGATATGTTTCCTTGGTAGTTTCTCCATAACTTTGCAAACTATGCTGGTCAAGGAAACTGGTCTATAGTTCAGAGCCGTATCTCTCCTTCCCTTTTTGAAGATAGGTATAACATTTGTTTGTTTCCAGCATCTTGGAATCTCCCCCGACTCCAGTGACTCCTTAAAGATGATACTTAGTGTGTGTGTGATTACCTAATTGTGATTACCTAATTGTGTTTACGGGAAAGAGCCCAAAGCTCGTATCTTCCCGTCTCCTGATCGGTTCCATTTTATACTTAGTCATACTTATCATACCTGTACTTAAAACTATGGATTGAGATAGCATTAACTACATCCTCGCTTAGCCAATTCCAATTATCAACTACTCTTACACTGAAAAAGTATTTCCTTACATCCTGCAAAGAAGCTTTCTTACGGAGCTTCAAACTATTACCTCTAGTTTTAGAGCCAGCCATATCAAAATATCGATCCCTATCCACTCTATCATAACCATGAAGGAATTTAAAGACTGTCACCATATCCCCCCTCACTCTTCTAGCTTTGAGTGATGGTAAGTTTAATTCCCTCAGCCTCTCATCATAACTGAGATTGCGTATTTCTTGCACCAGTTTCGTGGCATGTCTTTGAACTTTTTCAAGCTTAGCTATGTGCTTTTTCAAGTGAGGATTCCAAAAGGGGGCTGCATATTCGAGTTTTGGCCTCACATAGGTTACATAAATATTTCTGAACATTTCCTTGTCCATGTGCCTGAAGGCTACCCTTACATTTGATAAGAATGCATATGCTGCCCTTACTATGCCATTTATATGTATTTCTGGAAACAAATCTGCCAGTATGTTTACTCCTAGATCTCTCTCATTTTCTGTCTCTTGAAGTTGTACTCCAGCCACCGAGTAGTCAAGCTTGGGCCTTCTTGCACTTGTACCCATTCTCATTACCTTACATTTTGAAGTATTGAATTTCATTAGCCACTTTTCTGACCACTCATGCAGATTATTTAGATCCTCCTGAAGTTCTCTACCATTGTTCTCGTTTTTTACTTTCTTCACAATCTTTGCATCATCTGCAAACATATTCATGAATGAATTTACAGACTCTGGTAGGTCATTTACATATACAAGGAACAAAAGTGGCACTAAAACTGAACCCTGTGGAACTCCACTACTAACTCTTCTCAATTCAGACAATGAGTGTCTTACTCTGACCCTCTGTTCCCTTCCTTCTAAGTAAGTTTTTATCCATTCCAAAACATTTCCACCTATTCTAGCCATTGATTGCAGCTTCCTAATAAGTCTCCCATGTGGAACAGTGTCAAACGCTTTCTGGAAGTCTAGGAATATGCAATCTGCCCAGCCTTCTCTTTCCTGTAAGATTTGGCTTACCTCATCATAAAATTTTAATAAATTTGTTACTGTTGATCTACCTTCTCTGAAACAATGTTGCCTCACTGACAAAAAGTTGAAGGATTCCAAGTGAAGAGAGATATGTTTCCTTAGTAGTTTCTCCATAACTTTGCAAACTATGCTGGTCAAGGAAACTGGTCTATAGTTCAGAGCCGTATCCCTCCTTCCCTTTTTGAAGATAGGTATCACATTTGCTTGTTTCCAGCATCTTGGAATCTCCCCCGACTCCAGTGACTACTTAAATATGATACTTAGTGCCACTGATATTGTGTTTGTGCATTTTTTAAGCACATGAGGGGATATGTCATCAGGACCTGTAGCTTTATGAACATCTAAATCCATCAGCGCTTTGCATACCTCTGTGGCTGTAAGGTTGATGTTCTCTAATACCGGCCCTTGAGCTTCTATCACTGCAATCTAAGGGGGTGGGGTATTTTCTACTGTAAATACTGACTGAAACTCCTTGTTCAATTCTTTGCAGATCTCTTCATCCGTCTCAGTGATGCTTCCATCCGCTCTCTTTAGCCTTAAAACCTGTTCTTTTACCTTCAGCTTTCCTATGATAAAGCTGTGGAAAAGCTTGGGATTTTCTTTAGCCTTCCTGGTGATGTCCCTCTCATAGTCTCTCTTTGCCTCTCTCCTTTTACTTAGGTAGTCATTTCTTGCTCTTTTGTAGGTTTGCCAGGCATTTATGTTTTTTCTCCTCCTATACCTTTTCCAGCATTTGTCTCTCCACTCCTTAGCTCTTTTACACCCATTATCGAACCATTTCTCTCTGGCATAAATTACACCTACTTTGGTGACAGGTATGCAGCAATCTAATAACTTCCCATATTTCTCACAAAAGATGTCATACATTTCTTGTACAGATTTGTTGTAAAATAAGGTTCTCCAGTCAATAACTGCAAAAAGCTCATTCATTTTGATGTAATCTCCTTTCGGATAGTTCCTCCTCATGTCCTCAGTGCCTCTACTCTCAGGAAGAATATCTTCAATGATATACTCCATCAACAACACACAGTGGTCACTCTTTCCAATTGGTGGTTCATACTCAATTTTTTCAATATCCAACACATTATCTGTGAACACTAGATCAAGTAGTGATGGCTCATCCCCACCCCTGGCCCTTGTTGGTTCCATTACATGTTGGTGTAGGAAATTCCCTTGTATGCAATCTAGGAATCTTGCCCCAAATGAGTCCTCACCACTGTGTGGGTCAAGATTTATCCAATCTATCTCTTTATGATTAAAGTCTCCCATAATCAAAACCCTACATTTTTTTTCCCGTGCCATGTTAACAACTGAGTTTATGACTTCAATAGTACCTATATGACTTTCCTCATAAACTTCAAGCCTATTTTGGTTCCTTGGTGGGTTGTATACAACAGTTATTATAATGCTCTCTGACCCAGTATTTATGCGAGCAACAAGAAATTCCTTGAACTCACTTTCTATAGCCAAGTTTATTTCTTCAACTTGAATCCTTTCACTTATGAGCAGTGCTATCCCTCCACCAGTCCTCTCAGATCTTTCAACCCTTAGTATTCTGAAGCCCTTAGGAAAAACTGTGACACTGTTTATGTCCTCACTCAACTTAGTCTCTGTAATTGCTACTATATCTGCCTTACTGTTGTGAATCCTATCTTTTAATTCTACTGCCTTACCAGCAAATCCATCAGCATTTGTGTATAACAATCTTAATGAGGCCCCATCCCCTGATCTTCTGTCATTATCTTCTTTATCTCCCCTTTGTCTGGAAGAACTCTGTAATGAAATTTTTTCTTCTCTTCTTCATTTCTTTCATCATTTAGCCTTCTTGCCTCTTGCGTGTGTGTGATTACCTAATTGTGACTACCTAATTGTGTTTACTGGAAAGAGCACAAAGCTCGTATCTTCCCGTCTCCTGATCGGTTCCATTTTATACTTAGTGATACTTATCATACCTGTCCTTAAAACTATGGATTGAGATAGCATTAACTACCTCCTCGCTTAGCCAATTCCAATTATCAACTACTCCTACACTGAAAAAGTATTTCCTTACATCCTGCAAAGAAGTTTTCTTACGAAGCTTCAAACTATGACCTCTAGTTCTAGAGCCAGCCATATCAAAATATCGATCCCTATCCACTCTATCATAACCATGAACGAATTTAAAGACTGTCACCATATCCCCCCTCACTTTTCTAGCTTCGAGTGATGGTAAGTCTAATTCCCTCAGCCTCTCATCATAACTGAGATTGCGTATTTCTGGCACCAGTTTCGTGGCATGTCTTTGAACTTTTTCAAGCTTAGCTATGTGCTTTTTCAAGTGCGGATTCCAAAAGGGGGCTGCATATTCGAGTTTTGGCCTCACATAGGTTACATAAATATTTCTGAACATTTCCTTGTCCATGTGCCTGTGTGTGTGTGTGAGTGTGTGTGAGAGAGAGAGAGAGAGAGATAGAGAGAGAGAGAGAGAGAGAGAGAGAGAGAGAGAGAGAGAGAGAGAGAGAGAGAGAGAGAGAGAGAGAGGTCTGTGATTACCAAATAGTGATTACCTAATTGTGTTTACGGGAAAGAGCCCAAAGCTCGTATCTTCCCGTCTCCTGATCGGTTCCATTTTATACTTAGTGATACTTATCATACCTGTCCTTAAAACTATGGATTGAGATAGCATTAACTACCTCCTCGCTTAGCCAATTCCAATTATCAACTACTCTTACACTGAAAAAGTATTTCCTTTCATCCTGCAAAGAAGTTTTCTTACAGAGCTTCTAACTATAACCTCTAGTTTTAGAGCCAGCCATATCAAAATATCGATCCCTATCCACTCTATCATAACCATGAAAGAATTTAAAGACTGTCACCATATACCCCATCACTCTTCTAGCTTCGAGTGATGGTAAGTCTAATTCCCTCAGCCTCTCATCATAACTGAGATTGCGTATTTCTGGCACCAGTTTCGTGGCATGTCTTTGAACTTTTTCAAGCTTAGCTATGTGCTTTTTCAAGTGCGGATTCCAAAAGGGGGCTGCATATTCGAGTTTTGGCCTCACATAGGTTGCATAAATATTTCTGAACATTTCCTTGTCCATGTGCCTGAAGGCTACCCTTACATTTGATAAGAATGCATATGCTGCCCTTACTATGCCACTTATATGTATTTCTGGAGACAAATCTGCCAGTATGTTTACTCCTAGATCTCTCTCATTTTCTGTCTCTTGAAGTTGTACTCCAGCCACCGAGTAGTCAAGCTTGGTCCTTCTTGCACTTGTACTCATTCTCATTACCTTACATTTTGAAGTATTGAATTTCATTAGCCACTTTTCTGACCACTCATGCAGATTATTTAGATCCTCCTGAAGTTCTCTACCATTGTTCTCGTTTTTTACTTTCTTCACAATCTTTGCATCATCTGCAAACATATTCATGAATGAATTTACATACTCTGGTAGGTCATTTACATATACAAGGAACAAAAGTGGCCCTAAAACTGAACCCTGTGGAACTCCACTACTAACTCTTCTCCATTCAGACAATGAGTGTCTTACTCTGACCCTCTGTTCCCTTCCTTCTAAGCAAGTTTTTATCCATTCCAAAACATTTCCACCTATTCTAGCCATTGATTGCAGCTTCCTAATGTCTCCCATGTGGAACAGTGTCAAACGCTTTCTGGAAGTCTAGGAATATGCAATCTGCCCAGCCCTCTCTTTCCTGTAAGATTTGGCTTACCTCATCATAAAATTCTAATAAGTTTGTTACTGTTGATCTACCTTCTCTGAAGCCATGTTGCCTCACTGACAAAAAGTTGAAGGATTCCAAGTGAAGAGAGATATGTTTCCTTAGTAGTTTCTCCATAACTTTGCAAACTATGCTGGTCAAGGAAACTGGTCTATAGTTCAGAGCCATATCCCTCCTTCCCTTTTTGAAGATAGGTATCACATTTGCTTGTTTCCAGCATCTTGGAATCTCCCCCGACTCCAGTGACTCCTTAAATATGATACTTAGTGCCACTGATATTGTGTTTGCGCATTTTTTAAGCACATGAGGGGATATGTCATCAGGACCTGTAGCTTTATGAACATCTAAATCCATCAGCGCTTTGCATACCTCTGTGGCTGTAAGGTTGATGTTCTCTAATACAGGCCCTTGAGCTTCTATCACTGCAATCTGAGGGGGTGGGGTATTTTCTACTGTAAATACTGACTGAAACTCCTTGTTCAATTCTTTGCAGATCTCTTCATCCGTCTCAGTGATGCTTCCATCAGCTCTCTTTAGCCTTAAAACCTGTTCTTTTACCTTCAGTTTTCCTATGATAAAGCTGTTTAAAAGCTTGGGATTTTCTTTAGCCTTCCTGGTGATGTCCCTCTCATAGTCTCTCTCTGCCTCTCTCCTTTTACTTAGGTAGTCATTTCTTGCTCTTTTGTAGGTTTGCCAGGCATTTATGTTTTTTCTCCTCCTATACCTTTTCCAGCATTTGTCTCTCCACTCCTTAGCTCTTTTACACCCATTATCGAACCATTTCTCTCTGGCATGAATTACACCTTCTTTGGTGACAGGTATGCAGCAATCTACTATCTTCCCATATTTCTCACAAAAGATGTCATACATTTCTTGTACAGATTTGTTGTAAAATAAGGTTCTCCAGTCAATAACTGCAAAAGGCTCATTCATTTTGATGTAATCTCCTTTCGGATAGTTCCTCCTCATGTCCTCAGTGCCTCTACTCTCAGGAAGAATATCTTCAATGATATACTCCTTCAACAACACACAGTGGTCACTCTATCCAATTGGTGGTTCATACTCAATTTTTTCAATATCCAACACATTATCTGTGAACACTAGATCAAGTAGTGATGGCTCATCCCCACCCCTGGCCCTTGTTGGTTCCATTACATGTTGGTGTAGGAATTCCCTTGTACGCAATCTAGGAATCTTGCCCCGAATGAGTCCTCACCACTGTGTGGGTCAAGATTTATCCAATCTATCTCTTTATGATTAAAGTCACCCATAATCAAAATCCTACATTTTTTTCCCGTGCCATGTTAACAACTGAGTTTATGACTTCAATAGTACCTATATGACTTTCCTCATAAACTTCAAGCCTATTTTGGTTCCTTGGTGGGTTGTATACAACAGTTATTATAATGCTCTCTGACCCAGTATTTATGCGAGCAACAAGAAATTCCTTGAACTCACTTTCTATAGCCAAGTTTATTTCTTCAACTTGAATCCTTTCACTTATGAGCAGTGCTATCCCTCCACCAGTCCTCTCAGATCTTTCAACCCTTAGTATTCTGAAGCCCTTAGGAAAAACTGTGACACTGTTTATGTCCTCACTCAACTTAGTCTCTGTAATTGCTACTATATCTGCCTTACTGTTGTGAATCCTATCTTTTAATTCTACTGCCTTACCAGCAAATCCATCAGCATTTGTGTATAACAATCTTAATGAGGACCCATCCCCTGATCTTCTGTCATTATCTTCTTTATCTCCCCTTTGTCTGGAAGAACTCTGTAATGAAAATTTTTCTTCTCTTCTTCATTTCTTTCATCATTTAACCTTCTTGCCTCTTGCGTGTGTGTGATTACCTAATTGTGATTACCTAATTGTGTTTACGGGAAAGAGCACAAAGCTCGTATCTTCCCGTCTCCTGATCGGTTCCATTTTATACTTAGTGATACTTATCATACCTGTCCTTAAAACTATGGATTGAGATAGCATTAACTACCTCCTCGCTTAGCCAATTCCAATTATCAACTACTCCTACACTGAAAAAGTATTTCCTTACATCCTGCAAAGAAGTTTTCTTACGAAGCTTCAAACTATGACCTCTAGTTCTAGAGCCAGCCATATCAAAATATCGATCCCTATCCACTCTATCATAACCATGAAGGAATTTAAAGACTGTCACCATATCCCCCCTCACTTTTCTAGCTTCGAGTGATGGTAAGTCTAATTCCCTCAGCCTCTCATCATAACTGAGATTGCGTATTTCTGGCACCAGTTTCGTGGCATGTCTTTGAACTTTTTCAAGCTTAGCTATGTGCTTTTTCAAGTGCGGATTCCAAAAGGGGGCTGCATATTCGAGTTTTGGCCTCACATAGGTTACATAAATATTTCTGAACATTTCCTTGTCCATGTGCCTGTGTGTGTGATTACCTAATTGTGATTACCTAATTGTGTTTACGGGAAAGACCCCAAAGCTCGTATCTTCCCGTCTCCTGATCGGTTCTATTTTTAGACTTAGTGATACTTATCGTACTTGTCCTTAAAACTATGGATTGAGATAGCATTAACTACCTCCTCGCTTAGCGAATTCCAATTATCAACTACTCTTACACTGAAAAAGTATTTCCTTACATCCTGCAAACAAGTTTTCTTATGAAGCTTCAAACTATGACCTCTAGTTCTAGAGCCAGCCATATCGAAATATCGATCCCTATCCACTCTATCATAACCATGAAGGAATTTAAAGACTGTCACCATATCCCCCCTTACTCTTCTAGCTTCGAGTGATGGCAAGTCTAATTCCCTCAGCCTCTCATCATAACCGAGATTGCGTATTTCTGGCACCAGTTTCGTGGCATGTCTTTGAACTTTTTCAAGCTTAGCTATGTGCTTTTTCAAGTGCGGATTCCAAAAGGGGGCTGCATATTCGAGTTTTGGCCTCACATAGGTTACATAAATATTTCTGAACATTTCCTTGTCCATGTGCCTGAAGGCTACCCTTACATTTGATAAGAATGCATATGCTGCCCTTACTACGCCATTTATATGTATTTCTGGAGACAAATTTGCCAGTATGTTTACTCCTAGATCTCTCTCATTTTCTGTCTCTTGAAGTTGTACTCCAACCACCGAGTAGTCAAGCTTGGGCCTTCTTGCACTTGTACCCATTCTCATTACCTTACATTTTGAGGTATTGAATTTCATTAGCCACTTTTCTGACCACTCATGCAGATTATTTAGATCCTCCTGAAGTTCTCTACCATTGTTCTCGTTTTTTACTTTCTTCACAATCTTTGCATCATCTGCAAACATATTCATGAATGAATTTACAGACTCTGGTAGGTCATTTACATATACAAGGAACAAAAGTGGCCCTAAAACTGAACCCTGTGGAACTCCACTACTAACTCTTCTCCATTCAGACACTGAGTGTCTTACTCTAACCCTCTGTTCCCTTCCTTCTAAGTAAGTTTTTATCCATTCCAAGACATTTCCACCTATTCTAGCCATTGATTGCAGCTTCCTAATAAGTCTCCCATGTGGAACAGTGTCAAACGCTTTCTGGAAGTCTAGGAATACGCAATCTGCCCAGCCCTCTCTTTCCTGTAAGATTTGGCTTACCATATCATAAAATTCTAATAAGTTTGTTACTGTTGATCTTCCTTCTCTGAAGCCATGTTGCCTCACTGACAAAAAGTTGAAGGTGTGTGTGAGTGTGTGTGTGTGTGTGTGTGTGTGAGAGAGAGAGAGAGAGAGAGAGAGAGAGAGAGAGAGAGAGAGAGAGAGAGAGAGAGAGAGAGAGAGAGAGAGGTCTGTGATTACCAAATAGTGATTACCTAATTGTGTTTACGGGAAAGAGCCCAAAGCTCGTATCTTCCCGTCTCCTCATCGGTTCCATTTTATACTTAGTGATACTTATCATACCTGTCCTTAAAACTATGGATTGAGATAGCATTAACTACCTCCTCGCTTAGCCAATTCCAATTATCAACTACTCTTACACTGAAAAAGTATTTCCTTTCATCCTGCAAAGAAGTTTTCTTACAGAGCTTCTAACTATAACCTCTAGTTCTAGAGCCAGCCATATCAAAATATCGATCCCTATCCACTCTATCATAACCATGAAGGAATTTAAAGACTGTCATCATATCCCCCCTCACTATTCTAGCTTCGAGTGAGGGTAAGTCTAATTCCCTCAGCCTCTCATCATAACTGAGATTGCCTATTTCTGGCACCAGTTTCGTGTCATGTCTTTGAACTTTTTCAAGCTTAGCTATGTGCTTTTTCAAGTGCGGATTCCAAAAGGGGGCTGCATATTCGAGTTTTGGCCTCACATAGGTTACATAAATATTTCTGAACATTTCCTTGTCCATGTGCCTGAAGGCTACCCTTACATTTGATAAGAATGCATATGCTGTCCTTACTATGCCACTTATATGTATTTCTGGAGACAAATCTGCCAGTATGTTTACTCCTAGATCTCTCTCATTTTCTGTCTCTTGAAGTTGTACTCCAGCCACCGAGTAGTTAAGCTTGGGCCTTCTTGCACTTGCATCCATTCTCATTACCTTACATTTTGAAGTACTGAATTTCATTAGCCACTTTTCTGACCACTCATGCAGATTATTTAGATGCTCCTGAAGTTCTCTACCATTGTTCTCGTTTTTTACTTTCTTCACAATCTTTGCATCATCTGCAAACATATTCATGAATGAATTTACAGACTCTGGTAGGTCATTTACATATACAAGGAACAAAAGTGGCCCTAAAACTGAACCCTATGGAACTCCACTACTAACTCTTCTCCATTCAGACACTGAGTGTCTTACTCTAACCCTCTGTTCCCTTCCTTCTAAGTAAGTTTTTATCCATTCCAAAACATTTCCACCTATTCTAGCCATTGATTGCAATTTCCTAATAAATCTCCCATGTGGAACAGTGTCAAACGCTTTCTGGAAGTCTAGGAATATGCAATCTGCCCAGCCCTCTCTTTCCTGTAAGATTTGGCTTACCTCATCATAAAATTCTAATAAGTTTGTTACTGTTGATCTACCTTCTCTGAAGCCATGTTGCCTCACTGACAAAAAGTTGAAGGATTCCAAGTGAAGAGAGATATGTTTCCTTAGTAGTTTCTCCATAACTTTGCAAACTATGCTGGTCAAGAAAACTGGTCTATAGTTCAGAGCCGTATCCCTCCTTCCCTTTTTGAAGATAGGTATCACATTTGCTTGTTTCCAGCATCTTAGAATCCCCCCCGACTCCAGTGACTCCTTAAATAGGATACTTAGTGTGTGTGTGATTACCTAATTGTGATTACCTAATTGTGTTTATGGGAAAGAGCCCAAAGCTCGTATCTTCCCGTCTCCTGATCGGTTCCATTTTATACTTAGTGATACTTATCATACCTGTCCTTAAAACTATGGATTGAGATAGCATTAACTACCTCCTCGCTTAGCCAATTCCAATTATCAACTACTCTTACACTGAAAAAGTATTTCCTTACATCCTGCAAAGAAGTTTTCTTACAAAGCTTCAAACTATGACCTCTAGTTCTAGAGCCAGCCATATCAAAATATCGATCCCTATCCACTCTATCATAACCATGAAGGAATTTAAAGACTGTCACCATATCCCCCCTCACTCTTCTAGCTTCGAGTGATGGTAAGTCTAATTCCCTCAGCCTCTCATCATAACTGAGATTGCGTATTTCTGGCACCAGTTTCGTGGCATGTCTTTGAACTTTTTCAAGCTTAGCTATGTGCTTTTTCAAGTGTGGACTCCAAAAAGGGGCTGCATATTCGAGTTTTGGCCTCATATAGGCTACATAAATATTTCATGAACTTTTTCCTTGTCCATGTGCCTGAAGGCTACCCTTACATTTGATAAGAATGCATATGCTGCCCTTACTATGCCACTTATATGTATTTCTGGAGACAAATCTGCCAGTATGTTTACTCCTAGATCTCTCTCATTTTCTGTCTCTTGAAGTTGTACTCCAGCCACCGAGTAGTCAAGCTTGGGCTTTCTTGCACTTGTACCCATTCTCATTACCTTACATTTTGAAGTATTGAATTTCCTTAGCCACTTTTCTGACCACTCATGCAGATTATTTAGATCCTCCTGAAGTTCTCTACCATTGTTCTCGTTTTTTGCTTTCTTCACAATCTTTGCATCATCTGCAAACATATTCATGAATTAATTTACAGACTTTGGTAGGTCATTTACATATACAAGGAACAAAAGTGGCCCTAAAACTGAACCCTGTGGAACTCCACTACTAACTCTTCTCCATTCAGACACTGAGTGTCATACTCTAACCCTCTGTTCCTTTCCTTCTAAGTAAGTTTTTACCATTCCAAAACATTTCCACCTATTCTAGCCATTGCTTGCAGCTTCCTAATAAATCTCCCATGTGGAACAGTGTCAAACGCTTTCTGGAAGTCTAGGAATATGCAATCTGCCCAGCCCTCTCTTTCCTGTAAGATTTGGCTTACCTCATCATAAAATTCTAATAATATTGTTACTGTTGATCTACCTTCTCTGAAGCCATGTTGCCTCACTGACAAAAAGTTGAAGGATTCCAAGTGAAGAGAGATATGTTTCCTTAGTAGTTTCTCCATAACTTTGCAAACTATGCTGGTCAAGGAAACTGGTCTATAGTTCAGAGCCGTATCCCTCCTTCCCTTTTAGAAGATAGGTATCACATTTGCTTGTTTCCAGCATCTTGGAATCTCCCCCGACTCCAGTGACTCCTTAAATATGATACTTAGTGCCACTGATATTGTGTTTGCGCATTTTTTAAGCACATGAGGGTATATGTCATCAGGACCTGTAGCTTTATGAACATCTAAATCCATCAGCGCTTTGCATACTTCTGTGGCTGTAAGGTTGATGTTCTCTAATACCGGCCCTAGAGCTTCTATCACTGCAATCTGAGGGAGTGGGGTATTTTCTACTGTAAATACTGACTGAAACTCCTAGTTCAATTCTTTGCAGATCTCTTCATCCGTCTCAGTGATGCTTCCATCCGCTCTCTTTAGCCTTAAAACCTGTTCTTTTACCTTCAGTTTTCCTCTGATAAAGCTGTGGAAAAGCTTGGGATTTTCTTTAGCCTTCCTGGTGATGTCCCTCTCATAGTCTCTCTCTGCCTCTCTCCTTTTACTTAGGTAGTCATTTCTTGCTCTTTTGTAGGTTTGCCAGGCATTTATGTTTTTTCTCCTCCTATACCTTTTCCAGCATTTGTCTCGCCACTCCTTAGCTCTTTTACACCCATTATCGAACCATTTCTCTCTGGTATGAATTACACCTACTTTGGTGACAGGTATGCAGCAATCTACTATCTTCCCATATTTCTCACAAAAGATGTCATACATTTCTTGTACAGATTTGTTGTAAAATAAGGTTCTCCAGTCAATAACTGCAAAAAGCTCATTCGTTTTTATGTAATCTCCTTTCGGATAGTTCCTCCTCATGTCCTCAGTGCCTCTACTCTCAGGAAGAATATCTTCAATGATATACTCCATCAACAACACACAGTGGTCACTCTTTCCAATTGGTGGTTCATACTCAATTTTTTCAATATCCAACACATTATCTGTGAACACTAGATCAAATAGTGATGGCCCATCCCCACCCCTGGCCCTTGTTGGTTCCATTGCATGTTGGTGTAGGAAATTCCCTTGTACGCAATCTAGGAATCTTGCCCCGAATGAGTCCTCACCACTGTGTGGGTCAAGATTTATCCAATCTTACTCTTTATGATTAAAGTCTCCCATAATCAAAATCCTACATTTTTTTTCCCGTGCCATGTTAACAACTGAGTTTATGACTTCAATAGTACCTATATGACTTTCCTCATAAACTTCAAGCCTATTTTGGTTCCTTGGTGGGTTGTATACAACAGTTATTATATTGTTCTCTGACCCAGTATTTATGCGAGCAACAAGAAATTCCTTGAACTCACTTTCTATAGCCAAGTTTATTTCTTCAACTTGAATCCTTTCACTTATGAGCAGTGCTATCCCTCCACCAGTCCTCTCAGATCTTTCAACCCTTAGTATTCTGAAGCCCTTAGGAAAAACTGTGACACTGTTTATGTCCTCACTCAACTTAGTCTCTGTAATTGCTACTATATCTGCCTTACTGTTGTGAATCCTATCTTTTAATTCTAATGCCTTACCAGCTAATCCATCAGCATTTGTGTATAACAATCTTAATGAGGCCCCATCCCCTGATCTTCTGTCATTATATTCTTTACTTCTCCTTTGTCTGGAAGAACTCTGTAATGAAAATTTGTCTTCTCTTCTTCATTTCTTTCATCATTTAACCTTCTTGCCTCTTGCTTGTGTGTGTGTGTGTGTGTGTGTGTGAGAGAGAGAGAGAGAGAGAGAGAGAGAGAGAGAGAGAGAGAGAGAGAGAGAGAGAGAGAGGTGAGAGAGAGAAGTCTGTGATTACCTAATTGTGATTACCTAATTGTGTTTACGGGAAAGAGCCCAAAGCTCGTATCTTCCCGTCTACTCATCGCTTCCATTTTATACTTAGTGATACTTATCATACCTGTCCTTAAAACTATGGATTGAGATAGCATTAACTACCTCCTCGCTTAGCCAATTCCAATTATCAACTACTCTTACACTGAAAAAGTATTTCCTTACATCCTGCAAAGAAGTTTTCTTACGAAGCTTCAAACTATGACCTCTAGTTCTAGAGCCAGCCATATCAAAATATCGATCCCTATCCACTCTATCATAACCATGAAGGAATTTAAAGACTGTCACCATATCCCCCCTCACTCTTCTAGCTTCGAGTGATGGTAAGTCTAATTCCCTTAGCCTCTCATCATAACTGAGATTGCATATTTCTGGCACCAGTTTCGTGGCATGTCTTTGAACTTTTTCAAGCTTAGCTATGTGCTTTTTCAAGTGCGGATTCCAAAAGGGGGCTGCATATTCGAGTTTTGGCCTCACATAGGTTACATAAATATTTCTGAACATTTCCTTGTCCATGTGCCTGAAGGCTACCCTTACATTTGATAAGAATGCATATGCTGCCCTTACTATGCCATTTATATGTATTTCTGGAGACAAATCTGCCAGTATGTTTACTCCTAGATCTCTCTCATTTTCTGTCTCTTGAAGTTGTACTCCAGCCACCGAGTAGTCAAACTTGGGCCTTCTTTCACTTGTACCCATTCTCATTACCTTACATTATGAAGTATTGAATTTCATTAGCCACTTTTCTGACCACTCATGCAGATTATTTAGATCCTCCTGAAGTTCTCTACCATTGTTCTCGTTTTTTACTTTCTTCACAATCTTTGCATCAGCTGCAAACATATTCATGAATTAATTTACAGACTCTGGTATGTCATTTACAAATACAAGGAACAAAAGTGGCCCTAAAACTGAACCCTGTGGAACTCCACTACTAACTCTTCTCCATTCAGACACTGAGTGTCTTACTCCAACCCTCTGTTCCTTTCCTTCTAAGTAAGTTTTTATTCATTCCAAAACATTTCCACCTATTCTAGCCATTGCTTGCAGCTTCCTAATAAATCTCCCATGTGGAACAGTGTCAAACGCTTTCTGGAAGTCTAGGAATATGCAATCTGCCCAGCCCTCTCTTTCCTGTAAGATTTGGCTTACCTCATCATAAAATTCTAATAAGTTTGTTACTGTTGATCTACCTTCTCTGAAGCCATGTTGCCTCACTGACAAAAAGTTGAAGGATTCCAAGTGAAGAGAGATATGTTTCCTTAGTAGTTTCTCCATAACTTTGCAAACTATGCTGGTCAAGGAAACTGGTCTATAGTTCAGAGCCGTATCCCTCCTTCCCTTTTAGAAGATATGTATCACATTTGCTTGTTTCCAGCATCTTGGAATCTCCCCCGACTCCAGTGACTCCTTAAATATGATACTTAGTGCCACTGATATTGTGTTTGCACATTTTTTAAGCACATGAGGGTATATGTCATCAGGACCTGTAGCTTTATGAACATCTAAATCCATCAGCGCTTTGCATACCTCTGTGGCTGTAAGGTTGATGTTCTCTAATACCGGCCCTTGAGCTTCTATCACTGCAATCTAAGGGAGTTGGGTATTTTCTACTGTAAATACTGACTGAAACTCCTTGTTCAATTCTTTGCAGATCTCTTCATCCGTCTCAGTGATGCTTCCATCCGCTCTCTTTAGCCTTAAAACCTGTTCTTTTACCTTCAGTTTTCCTTTGATAAAGCTGTGGAAAAGCTTGGGATTTTCTTTAGCCTTCCTGGTGATGTCCCTCTCATAGTCTCTCTCTGCCTCTCTCCTTTTACTTAGGTAGTCATTTCTTGCTCTTTTGTAGGTTTGCCAGGCATTTATATTTTTCTCCTATACCTTTTCTAGCATTTGTCTCTCCACTCCTTATCTCTTTTACACCCATTATCGAACCATTTCTCTCTGGCATGAATTACACCTACTTTGGTGACAGGTATGCAGCAATCTACTATCTTCCCATATTTCTCACAAAAGATGTCATACATTTCTTGTACAGATTTGTTGTAAAATAAGGTTCTGCAGTCAATAACTGCAAAAAGCTCATTCATTTTGATGTAATCTCCTTTCGGATAGTTCCTCCTCATGTCCTCAGTGCCTCTACTCTCAGGAAGAATATCTTCAATGATATACTCCATCAACAACACACAGTGGTCACTCTTTCCAATTGGTATTTCATACTCAATTTTTTCATTATCCAACACATTATCTGTGAACACTAGATCAAGTAGTGATATCTCATCCCCACCCCTGGCCCTTGTTGGTTCCATTACATGTTGGTGTAGTAAATTCCCTTGTATGCAATCTAGGAATCTTGCCCCGAATGAGACCTCACCACTGTGTGGATCAAGATTTATCCAATCTTACTCTTTATGATTAAAGTCTCCCATAATCAAAATCCTACATTTTTTCCCCGTGCCATGTTAACAACTGAGTTTATGACTTCAATAGTACCTATATGACTTTCCTCATAAACTTCAAGCCTATTTTGGTTCCTTGGTGGGTTGTTTGCAGCAGTTATTATAATGCTCTCTGACCCAGTATTTATGCGAGCAACAAGAAATTCCTTGAACTCACTTTCTATAGCCAAGTTTATTTCTTCAACTTGAATCCTTTCACTTATGAGCAGTGCTATCCCTCCACCAGTCCTCTCAGATCTTTCAACCCTTAGTATTCTGAAGCCCTTAGGAAAAACTGTGACACTGTTTATGTCCTCACTCAACTTAGTCTCTGTAATTGCTGCTATATCTGCCTTACTGTTGTGAATCCTATCTTTTAATTCTACTGCCTTACCAGCTTTTCCATCAGCATTTGTGTATAACAATCTTAATGAGGCCCCATCCCTTGATCTTCTGTCATTATCTTCTTTATATCCCCTTTGTCTGGAAGAACTTTGTAATGAAAATTTTTCTTCTCTTCTTCATTTCTTTCATCATTTAACCTTCTTGCCTCTTGCGTGTGTGTGTGTGTGATGTGAGAGAGAGAGAGAGAGAGAGAGAGAGAGAGAGAGAGACAGAGAGAGAGAGAGAGAGAGAGAGAGAGGTCTGTGATTACCTAATTGTGACTACCTAATTGTGTTTACGGGAAAGAGCCCAAAGCTCGTATCTTCCAGTCTCCTCATCGGTTCCATTTTATACTTAGTGATACTTATCATACCTGTCCTTAAAACTATGGATTGAGATAGCATTAACTACCTCCTCGCTTAGCCAATTCCAATTATCAACTACTCTTACACTGAAAAAGTATTTCCTTACATCCTGCAAAGAAGTTTTCTTACGAAGCTTCAAACTATGACCTCTAGTTCTAGAGCCAGCCATATCAAAATATCGATCCCTATCCACTCTATCATAACCATGAAGGAATTTAAAGACTGTCACCATATCCCCCCTCACTCCTCTAGCTTCGAGTGATGGTAAGTCTAATTCCCTCAGCCTCTCATCATAACTGAGATTGCGTATTTCTGGCACCAGTTTCGTGGCATGTCTTTGAACTTTTTCAAACTTAGCTATGTGCTTTTTCAAGTGCGGATTCCAAAAGGGGGCTGCATATTCAAGTTTTGGCCTCACATAGGTTACATAAATATTTCTGAACATTTCCTTGTCCATGTGCCTGAAGGCTACCCTTACATTTGATAAGAATGCATATGCTGCCCTTACTATGCCATTTATATGTATTTCTGGAGACAAATCTGCCAGTATGTTTACTCCTAGATCTCTCATTTTCTGTCTCTTGAAGTTGTACTCCAGCCACCGAGTAGTCAAGCTTGGGCCTTCTTGCACTTGTACCCATTCTCATTACCTTACATTTTGAAGTATTGAATTTCATTAGCCACTTTTCTGACCACTCATGCACATTATTTAGATCCTCCTGAAGTTCTCTACCATTGTTCTCGTTTTTTACTTTCTTCACAATCTTTGCATCATCTGCAAACATATTCATGAATGAATTTACAGACTCTGGTAGGTCATTTACATATACAAGGAACAAAAGTGGCCCTAAAACTGAACCCTGTGGAACTCCACTACTAACTCTTCTCCATTCAGACACTGAGTGTCTTACTCTAACCCTCTGTTCCCTTCCTTCTAAGTAAGTTTTTATCCATTCCAAAACATTTCCATCTATTCTAGCCATTGATTGCAGCTTCCTAATAAGTCTCCCATGTGGTACAGTGTCAAACGCTTTCTGGAAGTCTAGGAATATGCAATCGGCCCAGCCCTCTCTTTCCTGTAAGATTTGGCTTACCTCATCATAAAATTCTAATAATATTGTTACTGTTGATCTACCTTCTCTGAAGCCATGTTGCCTCAATGACAAAAAGTTGAAGGATTCCAGGTGAAGAGAGATATGTTTCCTTAGTAGTTTCTCCATAACTTTGCAAACTATGCTGGTCAAGGAAACTGGTCTATAGTTTAGAGCTGTATCCCTCCTTCCCTTTGTGCAGATAGGTATCACATTTGCTTGTTTCCAGCATCTTGGAATCTCCCCCGACTCCAGTGACTCCTTAAATATGATATTTAGTGTGTGTGATTACCTAATTGTGATTACCTAATTGTGTTTACGGGAAAGAGCCCAAAGCTCGTATCTTCCCGTCTCCTGATTGGTTCCATTTTATACTTAGTGATACTTATCATACCTGTCCTTAAAACTATGGATTGAGATACCATTAACTACCTTATCGCTAAGCCAATTCCAATTATCAACTACTCTTACACTGAAAAAGTATTTCCTTACATCCTGCAAGAAGTTTTCTTACGAAGCTTCAAACTATAACCTCTAGTTCTAGAGCCAGCCATATCAAAATATCGATCCCTATCCACTCTATCATAACCATGAAGGAATTTAAAGACTGTCACCATATCCCACCTCACTCTTCTAGCTTCGAGTGATGGTAAGTCTAATTCCCTCAGCCTCTCATCATAACTGAGATTGCGTATTTCTGGCACCAGTTTCGTGGCATGTCTTTGAACTTTTTCAAGCTTAGCTATGTGCTTTTTCAAGTGCGGATTCCAAAAGGGGGCTGCATATTAGAGTTTTGGCCTCACATAGGTTACTTAAATATTTCTGAACATTTCCTTGTCCATGTGCCTGAAGGCTACCCTTACATTTGATAAGAATGCATATGCTGCCCTTACTATGCCATTTATATGTATTTCTGGAGACAAATCTGCCAGTATGTTTACTCCTAGATCTCTCTCATTTTCTGTCTCTTGAAGTTGTACTCCAGCCACCGAGTAGTCAAGCTTGGGCCTTCTTGCACTTGGACCCATTCTCATTACCTTACATTTTGAAGTATAGAATTTCATTAGCAACTTTTCTGACCACTCATGCAGATTATTTAGATCCTCCTGAAGTTCTCTACCATTGTTCTCGTTTTTTACTTTCTTCACAATCTTTGCATCATCTGCAAACATATTCATGAATGAATTTACAGACTCTGGTAGGTCATTTACATATACAAGGAACAAAAGTGGCCCTAAAACTGAACCCTGTGGAACCCCACTACTAACTCTTTTCCATTCAGACACTGAGTGTCTTACTCTGACCCTCTGTTCCCTTCCTTCTAAGTAAGTTTTTATACATTCCAAAACATTTCCACCTATTCTAGCCATTGATTGCAGCTTCCTCATAAGTCTCCCATGTGGAACAGTGTCAAACGCTTTCTGGAAGTCTAGGAATATGCAATCTGCCCAGCCCTCTCTTTCCTGTAAGATTTGGCTTACCTCATCATAAAATTCTAATAAGTTTGTTACTGTTGATCTACCTTCTCTGAAGCCATGTTGCCTCACTGACAAAAAGTTGAAGGATTCCAAGTGAAGAGAGATATGTTTCCTTAGTAGCTTCTCCATAACTTTGCAAACTATGCTGGTCAAGGAAACTGGTCTATAGTTCAGAGCCGTATCCCTCCTTCCCTTTTTGAAGATAGGTATCACATTTGCTTGTTTCCAGCATCTTGGAATCTCCCTAGACTCCAGTGACTCCTTAAATATGATACTTAGTGTATGTGTGATTACCTAATTGTGATTACCTAGTTGTGTTTACGGGAAAGAGCCCAAAGCTCGTATCTTCCCGTCTCCTGATTGGTTCCATTTTATACTTAGTGATACTTATCATACCTGTCCTTAAAACTATGGATTGAGATAGCATTAACTACCTCCTCGCTTAGCCAATTCCAATTATCAACTACTCTTACACTGAAAAAGTATTTCCTTACATCCTGCAAAGAAGTTTTCTTACGAAGCTTCAAACTATAACCTCTAGTTCTAGAGCCAGCCATATCAAAATATCGATCCCTATCCACTCTATCATAACCATGAAGGAATTTAAAGACTGTCACCATATCCCCCCTCACTCTTCTAGCTTCGAGTGATAGTAAGTCTAATTCCCTCAGCCTCTCCTCATAACTGAGATTGCGTATTTCTGGCACCAGTCTCGTGGCATGTCTTTGAACTTTTTCAAGCTTAGCTATGTGCTTTTTCAAGTGCGGATTCCAAAAGGGGGCTGCATATTCGAGTTTTGGCCTCACATAGGTTACTTAAATATTTCTGAACATTTCCTTGTCCATGTGCCTGAAGGCTACCCTTACATTTGATAAGAATGCATATGCTGCCCTTACTATGCCATTTATATGTATTTCTGGAGACAAATCTGCCAGTATGTTTACTCCTAGATCTCTCTCATTTTCTGTCTCTTGAAGTTGTACTCCAGCCACCGAGTAGTCAAGCTTGGGCCTTCTTGCACTTGTACCCATTCTCATTACCTTACATTTTGAAGTATTGAATTTCATTAGCCACTTTTCTGACCACTCATGCACATTATTTAGATCCTCCTGAAGTTCTCTACCATTGATCTCGTTTTTTACTTTCTTCACAATCTTTGCATCATCTGCAAACATATTCATGAATGAATTTACAGACTCTGGTAGGTCATTTACATATACAAGGAACAAAAGTGGCCCTAAAACTGAACCCTGTGGAACCCCACTACTAACTCTTCTCCATTCAGACACTGAGTGTCTTACTCTGACCCTCTGTTCCCTTCCTTCTAAGTAAGTTTTTATACATTCCAAAACATTTCCACCTATTCTAGCCATTGATTGCAGCTTCCTCATAAGTCTCCCATGTGGAACAGTGTCAAACGCTTTCTGGAAGTCTAGGAATATGCAATCTGCCCAGCCCTCTCTTTCCTGTAAGATTTGGCTTACCTCATCATAAAATTCTAATAAGTTTGTTACTGTTGATCTACCTTCTCTGAAGCCATGTTGCCTCACTGACAAAAAGTTGAAGGATTCCAAGTGAAGAGAGATATGTTTCCTAAGTAGCTTCTCCATAACTTTGCAAACTATGCTGGTCAAGGAAACTGGTCTATAGTTCAGAGCCGTATCCCTCCTTCCCTTTTTGAAGATAGGTATCACATTTGCTTGTTTCCAGCATCTTGGAATCTCCCCCGACTCCAGTGACTCCTTAAATATGATACTTAGTGTATGTGTGATTACCTAATTGTGATTACCTAGTTGTGTTTACGGGAAAGAGCCCAAAGCTCGTATCTTCCCGTCTCCTCATCGGTTCCATTTTATACTTAGTGATACTTATCATACCTGTCCTTAAAGCTATGGATTGAGATAGCATTAACTACCTCCTCGCTTAGCCAATTCCAATTATCAACTACTCTTACGCTGA
>JAXCGZ010012215.1:0-35791 GCA_037179515.1 Halocaridina rubra | reverse complement strand
CAAGTTGCACTAAGTCACCAACATATATATATAATTATTTTTTTAAGGTTTTCTGATAAATTTTCAGAGAATACCATGCTAGTAAAAATACATACAATGATTACCTTCCAAATAAGGGGCTTCTCATTCAAAATAAGCTGTGGGTTCTTTCATATTTCATATACAATATTTCAAAAAGAACTGCAAGTACTGCAATTCGTGTCATGTACTTACATGGATTTTAATTACATAAGTTTACATTTAGTTAATTTATTCTTAAATTCTAAAGTCATAGAGTGCAAGGTCTTAAAGCTGGATATAATACATTGAGCAAGAATATAATCTTCACCCTATTTATATGGAGATATTGCAATGCTTTTCATCCCTTCTTTCTTGATATAACAAGGCCCAGACCAAGTTTCCTGATATTAAACACTCAAAATTACCAAGAAAGAATTCGTCTTTTACTTGCTCCTTGGATACACATCTTGAATCTGGCACAAAGGGCTTTGAGTTCAGCCCCACAAAGAGGCTCTTATAAAAGTAGAGTAAGAATGCCAATTCAGAACAAACAAAAAAAAGGTTGATGGAGACAGCTCACACCATCTTGGGCAATGAGATACAGTCTCCTCTTTTTTTACGTGAGCTTAGATTATGCGAATTTGGGAAAACGTGTGTTCTCAATAATATTGATTCAAATTACAAGAATAACGTGAGCAAAAAAACGTGGCATAGTTTAGAGACTAATAACCCGCCTTGTTCTAATTTTTTGTGTGGTAAATTTTGGGTTTGCTGCTCTAAGTATTTCGTTTATATTCATTCAACATGGCCAGTAAACGACCAGCAAAAGATTGTGCAAATACTCCTGCTCCAAAAAGTGAGAAAATCTATAAACCTTGAGAAAAACCTGCAAGTGTTGGCCTGTTATGAGCATTGTGAGAGCATAGTGGCTCTAAAACAGTCACTGCAACTCCGTAAAAGCATGTTGCGTACCATACGTGATAATGCCGAAAAAATAAAGTGCAAAAGCGGATGTTCATTTAAATTTGATGAAGTCTTCGTATGCATGATCAGATATTATGGAAAGAATGGAAAAGATGTTAAGTACGTGGATGACCATATAGAATAAACAAAAAACAAACAAGCCGCACAGTGTTGTGAAGGAAAATGTGGGCGAGATTTATGAACATTTGAAGTCGCAGGTAGAAGGCGAAGTGAACCCTTTGCAGCTAGCCCTGACTGGTTTGTGAACTTTTAACGTAGGTTTGGATATCACAACTACAAAACACAAGGCGGGAGTGCATCAGCTGATTTGGAGGCAGTAAAGTGATATACTAGTGAACAGAAGGCTATCAGAGAAGGGGGATATACGGCTAAGTAGATTATTAATATGTACGAAACTGCTTTATACTGGAAAAGAGTGCCAGACAGGACTTATATTTCCGATGAGGAAATCTTGCTTCAGGATACAAGGCAGCAAAATATTGCTTTACGCCAATGCTTGGTGCTAATGCTGAGGTGACCTGAAGCTGAAATTTCAAAAGATTTATCACTCAGAAAACCCTTGTACACTGAAGGGTTATTATACACAGTTACTTCTAGTGCACTGGTATGCAAATAAGGGATGGATGACTGGGAGTATTTTTAAAGATTATTTCTTGACTCATCTCCCAAAAGAATTATTTTTGATAACGCACCAGCCCATCCTCGATCAATTGCCGATTTGAACCAGATTATAAAAGTTGTGCTTTTGTCGCCAAACACAACTTCACTACCCCAACCAATGGACCAGGGGGTATTGCAAATGCTTATATCGCATTACCTTAGGAACTCCTTTAAAGACCTCGGCAGGAAGACTGACGTCAGCATGGCCAAGCTTGGAAAAGCTGCTGATGCCCCCGATCTTTCATGGTGGGAAGTGAAGAAAAATGTTGTTAAGGATTACTGGAAAGAGTTTAATATCAATCATGCCATTTGGTTTGTGAAGGATTCTTGGGCTAAAGTTACACAGTCATGTTTGAATGGGGCATGGAAGGAGCTTTGCCCAGAACTAGTATTCTCATTCAAGATCTAACTGAAAGGCTTTCAGAGATGAAGCTTGAGTGTGTTCAGCTGGCACAACATGCGGGATTCTCAGACGTTGTTGAGGAGGATGTGGATACCCTGCTTGCTTCCCACACAGAGGAGTTGACTGCTGAGGAGTTGTATGAGATGTGAGCTCAAGTGACAACGTGAGGAGGATGAAGAGGATGCAGCAGCCACACTTCATAGGAGCCCCATGAAAACACTCACTGTGAAGGACTTGGTTGACTTCCTTAACCAACTGGAGAATGGCTTAGATATTTTAGATAAGACAGATCCTAATGTAGAGCATGCAGGCTTGACATACCAAAGAATCATGCAAGATGTTGCCTGCTACAATGAATTTTTGCAGGCAGGCAACTCTTCATGCCTACTCATCAAAAACAAGTGATTCTGATGACCCTCAACCCAGCACATCTAAGAAGCATGAGCCCCAACCACAACCAGGGGTCAGCTCTCCCACTTCCCCTTCCTCTCCTATCGCTTAAGTCACTTGCTCACCGCCACCACGCATGTCCCAGTATGCTTGATGTCCATCGTATATAGAGTGAGTTAATTTGTTTATTTTTTGTTTATCTGTATATCTTTAATAATTGTTTAATTTTAGCTTACATACATACGCATTTCAGCTTGCTAATATACTTGTAAAATGTGTTTAACTATTATTTCTTTGGTATAGTGTGTTTATACACGCTTGTGGAATGTAACCACAACTATTAACATTACTACTTATAGAAATATACAATTTAAATTACGTGAAACTTGAATTACATGAACCTTTTGAGAACCTATTCTCACGTAAAAAAAAGAAGAGACTGTATATGAACTCTACTCAACTGATGAGGTAATTTATCAAATATCATGAACTGTCTAGGTGAAAGGGGGTAACAAATTCTGCCCTTGGAACTCATTAGAGGTATATACAACGGGGTAGCTCTTGTGGTAAATGAGAAAGATTTCCATAACCTCTCCCCTCCTAAATATCTTTTACTTACTTGCCAAAGCAACTAGAAAAGTAGGCAAAGATAGGCAGTATATGTTGAATCCCTTCTACCTCATTTCACCTATAAAAGCTGTAGCCACCCTCCTGGCTCATTTTAAAATAAAATTATGTTAAGGATGGGGCCTAACTGAAGTAGCTAAAAATATTATTTATTATTCTTATAGCAGCTCTAACCTTATAAGAATACAGCATTTTTGTAATAATGCTTTTTCATCAAAGTAAAATAAAGTTTTCTTTTCTTACCATAGAAATGTTGAATGAAAATTTTTACCTTTATCGCAGCTTGGGCTTGTAGAGATGGAGTAAAATTACAATTACACATCTAAAGGTGAACTTACTGAGTCCCTTAAGTTGACCAGGCCTCCTACACAAAGGATGACAATACCTTATCCTTCTCATCCTTTAGAAGCTGGTATAAAAGAAGCTGCATGAGGCACTTCGGGTGCTTGAACATTGGACATGTAGTCAAGAAGTCAGGTACTACATCCACTCAGATACTTAAAAGGTGTCAACATTTATGATGTACATAACTTACTGGCATAGTTTTAAGCTGAGAAAACACCTCGCATGTTCTAACAACAATTTCTTGAACTGTTTCACAACCTGCTTTACATAAAAAAGCTGTATTTCTCTGGGGTTGCTGACTCTGAGGTGTAGCATCACTACTACCAGGTTGTATGCTTTGATCTGTCAAATAAATAGAATATAGATGTATTTAATCACGCTTTGCAATTTCTTGTAATTATTATGCAATATCCTGAGGTAAGCAGAACAATCACCACCACAACAAAATACTGATGTAGTGAGGCTTAAACATACTACAATTGTCATCTACTGAATACAAATACTAGCTCTGAGGCAAGAAAGAATATCAAAGAGACCTGACTGCCCTTGCTTTCATATCCCTATTAATCTCCTGCTAAGACACGAAATTTAAGAGTGAAATTCTAACACCCCCCAAGGTTTATCCCTTTTAATCATCTTTCATGATACAAGCGAAAGCAAATGTGGTATTCTTTCTCTTCCACCACCAGCAATACGAAGGCAAAACTCTTTCTCCTGCACCAACAGGGTTGATACGATTAAATAAATTTATTCAATCACTATTTATAAACAACTGCTTGATAAACTATACAGAAATTAATAACAAAAAATTAACAAGTTAAACAAAAATTATTTTAGGAAAATTAATAATATCTCCTTACTTGATTGAGCTGAGGCTGATATCTGTCCTGTATAAGTATTTCTCATTATAGTTGATGATCCACTACTCATTGCCATGGCTGAAATCATATGAACACATGAATATTTTTTAGTCCTTTTCAACATGACACCATATTAACAAATTAACAAAAATGGAATGTAGACCTGACAATACCTTGTCCATCCTCATCGCCTTCTGTTAGCTGTTCTGGGGCAAGATATGATTTTCTGAGAGGACAGACTTGCCAGTCCCTCACTCCCATTTCTTTTCATATTGATTTTTATTCCAAGCAGGAAATATAATAATCCTTAACCATCAGGATTATCCCTTTTAAGTTAACTCTTATGACATGCACACAATGGAATAAGTTGAGGAGATACAATATTAATGCCTGGGAATATGAAAAACGAGCGAGAAAGGAGTACCTAAGTAAAAGAAGAGAGTCCAAGTGGGTATATGAGAGAGATATTACCATAAAAATTAAGGAAATTAAAACTATTCAACAGCTCTGTTAGAGGGAAATTAAAGGTGACAGAAGTAGCTGGAAAGGGCAGGTGAAAGCATTACTGAGACAGATAAAGATTTCAAAAGAACTGAACAAGGAGTTCCACTTGGTATTTGCAGTAGAAAATACTCCACCCCCCACAAACAGGAGGGTTAAGAGAACATGGGCCAGTTTCTGAGAACGTCATCTTTTTGATTACAGACGTATGCAAAGTGTTGATGAAAGTAGATGCACATAAACATATGAGGTCTGACGATATATCCCCAATATACTTAAGAAATATACTCCACCATTATCTGAAGCACTATGCATTATAGATGAGAAGCTGCAGGTATAAGGAAGGATTCCAAGATGAGAAAAACAAGCAAGCATGATAATGATCTTCAAACAGGGGAGTGATATAGGTGTCAATTATAGGCCCGTTTCAGTGACGAGTAAAGTTTGCAAAGTATTGAGGAACAAAATTAGTCTGGGAAACAATATATTTCAGAAAAGCCAGGTATAGCCTATATTAGTGAACTTACTATAATTCTATAATGAGGTAGCTACTTTTAATCTTACAAGGAAGAATGGGCTGGAAGATTGAATATTATTGGATTTTCAGAATGTATTTCGTACAGTCCCAGAAAGGAGACTTTTAATATGTTCAAACAATTACAAAAGAAAGAGCTAAAAATAATCAGAGGCAGGCTACACAGCTACTGCATCTACAATTCACTTGCACAAAGAAACCAAAGTCCTCAATGTCATAGCCTCCACAAACCAACTCCAACCACTACACTACATGGCAGAGCACCCACACGCACATCAAGGATCATTAAAACAATACCTAACACATGATATAATATACACTCTCTCGTCTCTTCCCTCTCACCTACTTCAAGCCAGCTTCTGCAAATGTATCAATACTCAATCACTTCGCCATTCAATCTAGTCCCTCATGGACAACAAATAGCTGCATGCAAAGCATTCCGACATACATCCTTTTGAATCTTTCCTTTCCGTGAAGACAGCGTCCACGTAGTCAGCTTGCAATGAGGGCACCACCCAGGCCTTCTGAGCTGTCAGAACAGGGTAGACAAATCCATCAATGATGTCTGTCCAGGATGTAACACATCAACTCGTACAGTCAAAAATATAATGGAAGAATGCACTGCTTACATATACACCAAAACACCACATACATTCCTTGAGAACTGTGGCAGGTGGGATCAGGTTTGACTTTCCATAGAGACTCGGGGCTGTTTGGACAGGCAGCTTAGCTTACCCAAAGCAATGTCTATATAGTCTTATGTGTAAGCATCGACTTTTATATTGTATTAATTATTCTAAGTAAAGTCAATGTGCTCATACAAGATGATATTATAAATTCTATATAGGCTAACGTACTAAATTTTTTTCAGCACAGTCAATATACTCTCAAATGATGCATCATGCACTCTTATACTTGTCAATCATCCATTCTCTTTTTACAAAACTTTAATTCTAAGTACTGTCACTATGGAGATGCTCCCCAACTTACAAACAACCGAGTTACACACATTCACAGATACGAACAAAAATCTACCCATGTATTAGTGTATGTATTACTGTACTGTACTTATTGTTATATTATTATGACTATTAAAATTATTTGATCCTGTATACTTCATGTTTTATGTAGTAAAGTGTCTTTAGCCTAAGTACTGAGCAGTACTGCAGCTATACGTTCTGTACAATACTTTTTCTTGCCTAAACACAACTTACGAACAATACTGCTTATGAACGAACTTCTAGAACCTAACTCATTCGTAAGTATGGGAGTGTCTACTCCTACTTGAGGTCAACATCCACTCTTATACTATAATAGCTATATTAGTGATGTCAATATACTTATCCATTGCAATGCTTATTATATAGTATTTATATTGTAATACCCACTGTATGGTTTGTGGTGGAAAGGTATGTTATTATTATTATTATTATTATTATTATTATTATAATTTCTCTCTCTCTCTCTGCCTGCTTTTGGGAAGCTGGAGGTTGTGTTTCTTCACTATCCTACTGAACTTTATCTTAACTGTTCAGATCTTTTTCCCATCTATAACAATAATAATTATAATAATAACCTTAATAATAAATAATAACAATACAGTAATAGTAATAAACACATTTTAAATATGTAAACTAAAAAATTCAGCAATAAAATTATCAACGTAAAATAAAGTCGTCTAAAAAAATTAAAGAATAATAAAATTCTATGAAAGTAAACAATAAAAAAGAACGAATAAAAATTACTGAATTATAATTATAAATCATGTCTAAAGAAAGTAAAGAATAACGAAAATACAGGTTTTAGGGAGAGATTTGAAATGTGTCAGGGGATGCAAGGCTAGTGAGATGGGTTTCAGAAAGGAGGGGGAGATTAGGGAGAGATGTATTTCAGTGCTGTTCCACAGATGAAAGATTAGTTTAGACCTCAGATGTTAGAACAGTGTATAGTGAAAGAAGCAGAATTATCAGGAGGTGCAAGCATATGGGCAGAACTATTACTACCACCAAGTGTGTCTACCCTCACGTCATTAGTGGAGTCAACAAGATTCCTGGAAATTCTTAGCACTCCTCTATGCAGGGTACTGGGGACCATAAGTTGTGACCTTCCATAATTATAGTGGATGAGAAAAAAGAGAGTAAAGAGAGATAGAGATGGGGAGTGTTGTGACTCGTCAAATGTCATGAGACAGTAAGAGATGAGTATCAAATACACCAGAATATTCTGTGTAAATGTAAACAAAGGAAAAGAGCCACGACTGAAGCGAGACTTAACATGGAGCTGCCTTAGCCAGTCCTAGTCAAGTCCAAAGTTCCTTCAGTTGTAGTACTGAAACAGGTGGCAAGTGCCATTGGCCATTCTACTGCTCCCAATAATATATAATCTACATCTTCTCTCACTTGTGATGTTTAAACTGAATTTAGCACTGCTTTTGCACCCAGAATGCTTTCCTCAGTCTTTGCTGATTCCCTGTTGGGTTATAACTACAGTTATTTAACCTATATTTACGCAAATGAAAATATACTCCTTGAACTCACTTCCTCTGACAATATTTACTCCTCCAACCTGGACCCTTTCACTTACAAGTAAACCTATCCCTCCCCCTGTCCTCTTAGATCTCTCTGGAAAAACTGCAACACTATATGCCATTTAATTTTGTACTTATAATTGCTATTACAGTATATCTATCTTACTGTCGTGTATCCTATCTTTTAATTCTACTGCGTTACCCACTGGTGTATCAGCATTTATGTAGTGTAAATTTAATGAGGCTATATTTTCTCTATCACTTCAGCATTTTGATGAACCATGAAACATGCATATCTCTTCTATCCCTTATTTATCCTGACAACTTCCATTAATCAACATTTTATTTTTCAATCTCATAGTGTGTTTAGTAAGCTTGAATGAACACTGCCCTGTCTTCTTGAAAGTCTTTTAGATTTTTTGCACAATAACTTTATTCTCTCTAAAAAAAGATTACCTTAATTATTCTTGCGTTCCACCCCCAATGTAGGCTACTTACTAAGTCCGTGAATGCTTACAATATTAGCTATCTGCAATCCATAATAATCCACGCTTCCGCATGAATTCTAAAACCCTAAAGATATTATGTTCATTGCTTCCAAGACATGTTGACTCTTGAGATCCACATATGCCTGAGATTATCACTGACTTCTCTTTATTAAGTGCTTGTTTGATCAAAGGGTTAATTTTTTCAAATACTTCTTCCCTATATTCAACTGTATCAACATTTTCCAGTGCCACCTCTCTAACTGCCATGTTTGTTTTACCACATATAAGACAATTTTTGTAATACTCTCCTGGTTTGTATTCAGCTCCAGAAAATCTCATTTTCCTTTATTTGGACATTCCAAGTGGCTACTTAATTTCTCTCAGAAAATAACAATGCACAAGCATTTAAATCATCTAAGCAATAAAACTACTTTTTATTATCCTCTTGTTTGGAAATTCTAAACATAAGTTCTGTCTTTTCTCCTTCAAGCTTTTTGATTGTCTAATTCTTTCCTTTTTTCCTTAATGAATCATATTTATCCTTTCCACATTAGGCTATCTACATTTTCTCTGAGCATACTATTTTCCTTCTCGTTACTCAATAACTTTACTCTCATTTCTCTCCAAATATTTTGCACATTTCCATTCAAGTTCTTTACCTTCTCTGGAAGCTCTTGATTCTCATTTCTCACGTTTCTCATGGCACTCCCCTCTCCAAAAATCCCTCCAGTAACCGTTCCCGAGTTATTAGGGGAAATACAACTGTCACTGTTGTGGGAGTGATACCAGATACTGAATGTCCTTCAAAACAATAATTTCAAAAAAATTTACTTTAGTCTAAAGAAAACAAATTCAGTATTAATCTCTTCAATACATTATTTACCAGGCACTACAGCTACTGAACTGGAAGTGTGCCTTTAATCAAGGATGAACACTTATCAGGAGAAAAATCATAATCACAAACAAGCAATTCATTATCACAGTAAGGAGTCAGCACTCACAGAAACTAGTTGGCAGATCTTTGTTTTTATAGTTAATATATTTTTTTTTATTACCAAGCTAACTATTGTGAGCAAAATATTTTCAAATCCATTTTAAAACAAAAATACAAAACCAAAATACTGTAATCACAAGTAATAAAGGCTGTCTCCAGCTTACACAAAAAGAAAGCAAATTCGACAGATGCTGCTGGTATCTCTACACTTCTTTTCTATGGCACCGTCTCCTATTCCTACCCTTGTCTAAACATGGCAAAAAATCTTAAAGTTTTGCAGAAATAATTCCACACAAAACAAAACTCATAATTTACAATATATGCACATGCTTCAATTCTCATGGCAGCTCACACTATTTACTATAGCATTTATAGCAAGTTTGTAACAGAGGTCAAAACAAAAATAACAACAAAATAATTTTAATGCTATGGATGAAATTGCTTATTCTGCATGGGAGAATAGTATATATAAAAATTTTAGTTAAAACAAGAGGCTTGATGTCATAAGATATCAATAGGTGATGAAAGTGAGAGGAAACTATAAAGGAAAAATTTAACTTTCTACTCATCACTAGAAGAGTGAGTATACCACACAGAGTCTGACAAGACCATCCTAAATTCAATAACTAAGTCAAATACTGTACAAACTTATCTGCCTCACATTAGATATCCTTGGTTTGGTGTTTTGGTAAATTTCAAGCACAATAAGTGCTCAACATACATAGTATTCACTCAATAGTAAGGATGAGTCAAGCATGTGTGGAATTTTGAAATTTTCCTGAATAAAGCTTACTGATCTGGGTAATTCTGCAATTTCCCTTAATGAAGATTAATGTTGATTATTGTGCACATCAGAAAAAAATTCATTATTTTTATGTGATATTTTACTGATGCTCTGTATGACTCCATGAGACTGAACCATAAGTATATTTCCTAATTTGAACTCAAAGGCATCAGAAAATGAAAAGTCATTTCTAATGTAAAATATGAAACTACTAAATGCTATACTTTTAATTTTGAAACACAAAACTACTGTCATTACTGGGTTGGATTTTGTGACCACTAACTTCTTAACCCTCAAATGGTGCATGATAGGTTAATGGCTGATGCTCAGAGATAGAGTTCTAGCCCGTCTCATTCAATAGCGTTAACACAAAAGGTTCAATTAGTCATGTCAATAAAGTGGATGGCATAGTAGTGGCATCTGCAGTTCCCCATCCCCTAAAACTCAGCAGGTATACTTACTGACTAAGCCTAGCAGTCGAGTTTTGCATAAATTACTATACACTATTTCAATGCTTTTTTATCTTATTTATTCATCTTATACTTATAATTTTTATTTTTCAAGTCATTTGCTGTTGTGGGATTTACTTTACTTATTGGGAATCTGTCCAAAATATTAAGTATCGTACTCTTTGAGAGAAAAATTATTTCTGATTATTTTTAGAGCCTCGTTTCTTGTAAATAATACAACTGCGACCCCATTTTGCATTTTGGTTTTTCTGAAATAGCATTTTAACACATATGCATTCTAATCCTTTCATTATTTTAAATACTTCTATTATGGTGCCAGCTGCCCCTTGCAATACTACAACTGAAGTATTTGTGGACATAAATAGGGCTGGCGAAGACAGTTCGATGTTAAGTCTTCCTTCAGTTACGATTCTTTTCCTGTTACTAAATCTACACCATATATTCTGGTATAATTGTTAAACATCTCTTATACTCCCTTCATATCTGACAGGTCACAACGCTCACCATCTGTTTCTCTTTGCTTTATGTTATCTTGGTGTCTCGACCTGATGAGGGAAATTTTCTCTGTCCATCCCAGAGTCACACTCATAAGAGTCTTTTCTAAGCCTTCTCTCCCATATTGTTGTGATTCCAAGCCTTTTGCATCTTTCCTTACAAGACAGATTCCATGATTTGGGTGAAATTTTAGTTCTTCTCTCTAAATTCTTTCAGGAGTTTCTGAATCCTTTCAGAGATAACGGTACCAAGTTTCTACTGCATACTCATAAAAAAAGAGGCACATATCCTTTAACTAAAATCTTAAGCTTCTCTGTATTTAAACATGAAAATGAAGAATTTCTTTTTATTATTCCTAGTATTAGACTTGCTTTTGTTTAATGGTTTAATATGATCCACTACTCTCAGATTTGAATTTAGATATACTCCCAAGTCTATCTGTCTCTCTGAACCTGCCAAATATTTCCATCAATGGTGTACTGCAATTTTCAGTTTCTAACTCCAAAATGCATAGCCTTCCAGATTTCAATATTGAAGAATAGCATTAAGTCTTTTGACCAATCTTCCAGTCTATTTAAGTCTTTCTGTAAATGGCTCCTCTCCTGGAGTTAAATATCTGCATATTTTAGCATTAGCAGCAAAGATCTAACATTTTCATTGTAATTTACGGGGTATATCATTATATATATAATAAAAAAAATTAGCCTCAATATCGAGCCTTGAGGTACCCTGCTGCCTGCATCATGCCATCTTGATATTGATCTTGTCTCCCTTAGGAGGTGAAAATTATATTTTTTCTATTGCTTTAGATGTGCTTTGGACAAGTCTGACTTTTGAAACCGTTGGAGGTCATATCTAACCTAGCCTATTCTAAAAACGAGTAATTTATAACAATTTTGAAGGTGAGATTCGTTCAAAACACATTAAAAACTAAAGGAAAAACAAAAATTTCACCTCCATCAACGAACTACCAAAGAGGTAAGTCAGATTTCCTTATGGAAATGAAGGCTGTCTTGTTGGTAAAACTTTGCGAGAACTAAGAGACTCAACAGTTTTCTCATTATTCTCGTAAAACTCAGAAATACACCGATAATAATGAAACTATTCTGGTAATCAAGTAATGAACATTTGAATTGAATGGAAAATAAAGTCAATACATGCTCATTAAACCTAACTCTCTGGATGCGAATGGTTACCCCTACCCTTAATTCACAGAGCTTGGTCAGTTAGTGTATCTAAAGCTCAGCAGCTCTTGAATATGTGAACACATATTACTATTGGGGGACAGCAGAAGGAAGAACTTGCCTAAAGATATGTTCCGGTTTTACATCACGGACTCCCTTTTCAACCAAGGGCTAGGACGGTTGCCTTCTTGCGAAGAATTTTCAAAAAATCAAGACCTACTTAAACTGCACAATATAGTCGGGGATAAAATTTTTTACATGTACCCCATCTAATCTTGGACGAAACAATTTTTTTTCTGATAGGTTTTGGTATGATTTTAATAATTCCGATGATTGTATTTTCGGAAATCAATATTTTTGTGTTAGGGCAGACATTGGTGGGTGACTCCTGACCATTACGTTAAAAAAACAAAGTAACTGAAATGAAAATAATTTGACCTAATGTAATGTAGCTAATAAAACCTAAATAACTTAACCAAACTATATTCACTATATAAACTTTAAACTTTATTTCCATTTTACAATGGGTATTCGTCAGCCAGGACAAGCCCCAACCCCCCACTGTGATGTCCACCCACAGCAGTTCCTGCCAGTAAACAGCTTAAACTCTCGGTCTTGGACGGGGACCGATCTTTCGACCTCGTGAATGCGAAGCCAGCGCGTTACCACTGTACTAAGCTCAGACGGCAATAATGTAGGGATCTCTGGCCCACCTAAACGTGCCATTTTTTTAATTTTCATCTGTATATTTACTTTAGTGACTTTCCTCAGTAACAGTTTTCAATAGTGGGTGACGTGAATATTAGACATACACATCAAAGAATTACTATTTGATCAGGTATAAAACGATTTATGAAAGGTGCTAAAAAAAACAAATCTTAACTTAGTCGGGATAAGATGGGGGATATTGTAAAACAAATTGAATTACTAAGTTCCTTAGAAGTTTCAACATCTGCTAGTTAGTCCTCCATTAGCTTTCTCCAAGTTACAAGCTATACATATTATAGTTTACTTTCGATTTGTATGATTGTAAAACTCTCTAAGAATTACTTTAGTCTTATTAACTCACATTGTACTTCTCCGTATGAACCACAGCTAAGATTCGTTTTATGCACCCCTCTATTACTCGTATTTATACCTTATCAAATACTAAATCGTTAACATATATATAGCTAAGGCTCAAGTAACTCACTCTTAAAAAACTTTTACCGGTTGATTATTAATATATATCAAAACCAGAGAGGAGCCGTTATATGTTTGAGAGACGACACCGGCACCATCAATTATTAAGTAAGCCATACTGCTGCTGTTTAAACACCCTTAATTGGTTACATACCAATTAAGGTATGTAACTAAGTTATTAGCCAATCATATCCTAACCTAGGTTCATTCGGTTAGGTAGGTAGGTTTGTTACGTACCTATTAAGGTACGTAACTAATAACCATAAATTTACATGCGTGTTTTTTTTCCTGGAGTGGACGACATGATCTTTATATACGGTATGTATGGCACAGAGTTACTATTTGATAAGGTATAAATTCGAGTTATATAGGGGTGCTTAAAACGAATCTCTTCCAGAATAACTTTGGTATATCTCTTAGCTTCTATATACTGTATATATATATATATATATATATATATATATATATATATATATATATATATATATATATATATATATATATATATATATATATATATATATATATATATATGCTGTAATTCATTATTTCCCAAGCACACATCATGTTCTTGATTGCTTTCTGAGATTCCTTATTTAGCCAATGTTTTTCATTTTGTCCTGGATTTGGTTTCTTGTACATAATGTCTCAGGACTTCTTTCTATATGAGCTTGAAAATTTCTCACACATCTTATATATTGTGTTGGAGCAGTAATTTCCTTCAGCTCAACCTTAAATAATTTTGGTTAAGGTTCGTTTTATGCACCCCTTTCATAGTCTACCCGAGAAAATAAGAATTACCACAACTTCCTGAAATGTGCCGCACTGCTGTATACATACCTATATTCACCCTACTGAGATATGTAAGGCTTCAAATTTGTGTTATTAGGTTAGTAAGGTTGTGTTAGAGTTGGTTAGGTTAGTTAAAATTAGTTATTTACGTACTCATCGCTGCCCACTAATGTCGCCCCTAACACAAAAAAAATATCAAAACCTATGAGAATTGTTTTGAGTTCTAATTGAAGGGATGCATTACACGAATCTACCAAACTTTCTTCATATACCTTTTGGTTCTGGTAATTATGTTGCTTCATTAATTTAATATATATATATATATATATATATATATATATATATATATATATATATATATATATATATATATATATATATATATATATATATATATATATATATATATATATGGGCAGTTTACAGTTTTGCGGGGCATGCCGCTCAACGACATCACCCCTCCGCTCAAGTATGTAGTTCGACCCTAAAATGTATGACGGGAGGGTTCCAGGGGGGCGAAGCCCCCCTGACTAAGAGGTTAGGTAGGTATTTTTAGTTAGGATAGTAAAAAATTGTTTCATATGCCAATTGTCGCCATTTTTGTTGTGTATTCATCCGCCAGTTCTCTAGTTAGAGCCTAGCGCCATCTATTAGTAGGTTTTGAACATTGGTATGGCCCGCAAAACTGTAGGTGTACCTAGGGTAGTTTACAGTTTTGCGGCCCATGCCGCTCAACGACTTCACCCCTCCGCTCAAGTAAATAGTTCGACCCAAAACTGTAGGTGTACCATATATATATATATATATATATATATATATATATATATATATATATATATATATATATATATATATATATATATATATATATAAAGCTTCAAAATAGCATGATCACTTTGCCCTCATCGTTCACGACTACATTCACATCTTCCAAGTCATATATTTTTCACGACAGCAGCGTCCTCGGTTATTTCTTCATCGTGTGCTTATCATTTTAAAAACATGTGCAAGATAATCCGTTCTAATGTGCATAAGCAAATGACATTCACCCAGCAGAACCAAAGGTACCCTCAAGTTCCCTGGCACGAGACCAAACAAATATGCCTGCCCATCAACCTTAAAAAAAAAAGTCAAATAAAATACAAAACACAGTACCTGTATAAGGTGTCAAACACCCCCTAAGTAACTAATACCTAAAGCTGATGGATTAATTATATATCCCTGGTATGTGGAGGACACAAAGCCTCTTCAGTTCATTGCAACCAATTCTGGCTGTGGAAACACTAAATGCCCTGATGAACATTTCTTCTTCTTCTTTTTTTTCAAATTTCTTCTTGAAAAAATATATAGGACTAGACTGTTACAGGTTTACATATACAGTATTTGCAATATCAATCATTTAATAAAATATTATTTGTCCAGGAATATGCTATGTGTTTTATTTGTATTTATGACTACATTCAAATAAAAGCTAAAACAGATTAAAAAAATATATTGACTAAGGTAGTAGTTAAACAATATGAGAACAGATAAGCACAGGGTTATTAGGCTTTGTTTCTATATAAATATGATTTTTATGACTATATAATACTAATATCTGAATACTTATTTCAGCTGTTAATCCTTTAAACTTTGCTTAACTAAATGTATTACTAATATTAACTAATACATACATACATTGCAGCTTGGAATGTCCAGATTAAGGAAAACATTGAACAGTTTAGAAAAGAGTTCCAGGAGCTGAATATGGAAAATGATGCCATGAAAACTTCCTTTGCTGATGCACAAAAGGGGAATGTGGCAGTAAAAGAGGCTGTAAAGGTGGTGGCACTGGAAAACATGCAAACATTTGACTATAAAGAGACAGTAATCGAAAAAATGAAAGACGTTGTGATGGAAAGGGCAAACCCACTCATCAAACAGGCACTTGATAAAGGGAAGACAGTGATAATCTCAGGCATAAGCGAATCCCAGGAGCCAACATGGCAGGGGAGACTTGAAGAAAATAAAGCTAGGGTTGTAGACCAGATAAGAAAGCTTGGAGTAGTTTGTGGTCATGAGGATATTGTAAACATACACCAACTAGGTAAATATTTGAGGGAAGGAAAGCCGAGACCAACAAATGTAACCTTTGAGAAAGGGGAAACATGTAGGGAAATATTGTTGAAAAAAAAATTCTAAAAGACCTACAAGAATTCAAAGAAGTGTTCGTTAGATGATACAGAACACAGGAAGAGATGGGAAAGATCAAAAACTTGTTGGAAGAGGCAAGAAGGTTAAATGAGGAAAGAGATGAAGAAGAGAAGAAAAATTTTCATTTCTGAGTTCTTCCAACAAAGGGGCGATAAAGAAGATAATGACAGAAGATCAGGGGATGGGGCCTCATTAAGATTGTTATACACAAATGCTGATGGATTAGCTGGTAAGGCAGTAGAATTAAAAGATAGGATTCACAACAGTAAGGCAGATATAGTAGCAATTTCAGAAACTAAGCTGAGTGAGGACATAAACAGTGTCACAGTTTTTCCTAAGGGCTTCAGAATATTAAGGGTTGAAAGATCTGAGAGGACTGGTGGAGGGATAGCACTGCTCATAAGTGAAAGGATTCAAGTTGAAGAAATAAACTTGGCTATAAAAAGTGACTTCAAGAAATTTCTTGTTGCTCGCATAAATACTGGGTCAAAAAGCATTATAATAACTGTTGTATATAACCCACCAAGGAACTAGAATAGGCTAGAAGTTTATGAGGAAAGTCATATAGGTACTATTGAAGTCATAAACTCAGTTGTTAACATGGCACGGGAGAGAAAATGTATGATTTTGATTATAGGAGATTTTAATAATAAAAAGATAGATTTGATAAATCTTGACCCACACAGTGGTGAGGACTCATTCGGGGCAAGATTCCTAGATTGCGTACAAGGGAATTTCCTACACCAACATGTAATGGAACCAACGAGGGCCAGGGGTGGGGATGAGCCATCACTACTTGATCTAGTATTCACAGACAATGTGTTGGATATTGAATAAATTGAGTATGAACCACCAATTGGAAAGAGTGACCACTGTGTGTTGTTGATGGAGTATATCCTTGAAGATATTTTGCCTGAGAGGAGGGGCACAGAGGATATGAGGAGGAACTATCCGAAAGGAGATTACATCAAAACCAATGAGCTTTTTGCATTTATTGACAGGAGAACCTTATTTTACAACAAATCTGTATAAGAAATGTATGACATCTTTTGTGAGAAATATGGGAAGATAGTAGATTGCTACATACCTGTCACCAATGTAGGTGTAATTCATGCCAGAGAGAAGTGGTTAGATAATGAGTGTAAAAGAGCTAAGGAGTGGAGAGACAAATGCTGGAAAAGGTATAGGAGGAGAAAAAACATAAATGCCTGGCAAACCTACAAAAGAGCAAGAAATGACTAACTAAATAAAATGAGAGAAGTAGAGAGAGACTGTGAGAGGGACATCACCAGGAAGGCTAAAGAAAATCCCAAGCTTTTCCACAGCTTTATCAGAGGAAAACTGAAGGTAAAAGAAAAGGTTTTGAGGCTTAAGAGAGAGGATGGAAGCATCACTGAGACGGATGAAGAGATCTGCAAAGAATTGAACAAGGAGTTTCAGTCAGTATTTACTGTAGAAAATACCCCACCCCCTCAGATTGCAGATATAGAAGTTCAAGGGCCGGTGTTAGAGAACATCAACCTTACAGCCACATAGGTGTGCAAAGCGCTGATGGATTTAGATGTTCATAAAGCTACAGGTCCTGATGACATATCCCCTCATGTACTTATAAATGCGCAAACACAATATCAGTGGCAGTAAGTATCATATTTAAAAAGTCATTGGAGTCAGGGGAGATTCCAAGATGCTGGAAACAAGCAAATGTGATACCTATCTTCAAAAAGGGAAGGAGGGATACGTCTCTAAACTATAGACCAGTTTCCTTGACCAGCATAGTTCGCAAAGTTACGGAGAAACTACTAAGAAAATATATCTCTCATCACTTGGAATCCTTCAACTTTATGTCAGTGAGACAACATGACTTCAGAGAAGGTAGATCAACAGCAACAAACTTATTAGAATTCTATGATGAGGTAAGCTGAATCTTACAGGAAAGAGAGGGCTGGGCAGTTTGCATATTCCTATACTTCCAGAGAGCATTTGACACTGTTCCACACGGGAGACTTATTAGGAAGCTGCAAGCAATGGCTAGAATAGGTGGAAATGTCTTGGAATGGATAAAGACTTACTTAGAAGGAAGGGAACAGAGGGTTAGAGTAAGATACTCAGTGTTGGAATGGAGAGGAGTTAGTAGTGGAGTTCCACAAGGTTCAGTTTTAGGGCCACCTTTGCTCCTTGTATAAGTAAATGACCCACCACAGTCTGTACACTCATTCATGAATATGCTTGCAGATGATGCAAAGATTGTGAAGGAAGAAAGAAACGAGAACAATGGTAGAGAACTTCAGGAAGACCTAAATAGTCAGCATGAGTGGTCAGAAAAGTGGCTAATGAAATTCAATACTTCAAAATGAAAGGTAATGAGAATGGGTACAAGTGCAAGAAGGACCTAACTTGACTATTCGGTGGCAGGAGTACAACTTCAAGAGAGAGAGAAAATGAGATAGATCTAGATTGCATATTCGTAGACTTCCAGAAAGCATATGACACTGTCCCACACAGGAAACTTAAAACCAAGCGGCAAGCAATTGCTAGAGTAGGTGGAAATGTCTGGGAATGGATAAAAACATACCTAGAAGGAAGGAAACAGAGGGTTAGAGTAAGACACTCAGTGTCTAAATGGAGAAGAGTTAGTAGTGGAGTTCCACAGGGTTTACTTTTAGGGCCACTTTTGTTCCTTGTATATTTAAATGACTAAGAAAGTCTGTACATTCATTCATGTATATGTTTGCACATGATGCAAAGATTGTGAAGAAGAAAGAAACGAGAACAATGGTAGAGAACTTCAGGAAGATCTAAATAATCTGCATGAGTGGTCAGAAAAGTGGCTAATGAAATTCAATACTTCAAAATGTAAGGTAATGAGAATGGATACAAGTGCAAGAAGGCCCAAGCTTGACTACTCGGTGGCAGGAGTACAACTTCTAATGAGAGAAGCTGAGAGAGATCTCGGAGTAAACATGCTGGCAGATTTGTCTCCAGAAATACATATAAATGGCAAAGTAAGTGCAGCATATGCTTTCTTATCATATGGAAGGGTACCCTTCAGGCATAAGGACAAGGAAATATTCAAAATTATTTATGTAACCTATGTGAGGCCAAAACTAGAATATGTAGCCCCCTTTTGGAACCCGCACTTGTAAAAGCACATAGCTAAGCTTGAAAAAGTTCAAAAACATGCCACGTAACTGGTGCCAGAAATGTGCAATCTCAGTTACGATGAGAGGCTGAGGAAACTAGACTTACCATCACTCGAAGCTAGAAGATTGAGGGGGGATATGGTGACAGTCCTTAAATTCCTTCATGGTTAAAACAGAGTGGATAGGGATCGATATTTTGATATGGCCAGCTCTAGAATTAGAGGTCATAGTTTGAAGCTCTGTAAGAAAACTTCTTTGCAGGATGTAAGAAAGTACTTTTTTAGGGTAAGAGTAGTTGATGATTGGAATTCGCTAAGCGAGGAGGTAGTTAATGCTAACTCAATCCATACTTTTAAGGACAGGTATGATACATATCACTAAGTACAAAAATGGAACCGATGAGGAGACGGGAAGATACGAGCTTTGGGCTCTTTCCCGTAAACACAATTAGGTAATCACAATTAGGTAATTGCACAAATGCTGATGGATTAGCTGGTAAGGTAGTAAAATTAAAAGATAGGATTCACAACAGTAAGGCAGATATAGTAGCAGTTACAGAGACTAGGTTGAATGAGGACATAAACAGTGTCACAGTTTTTCCTAAGGGCTACATATTATTTAGGGTTGAAAGATCTGAGAGGACTGGTGCAGAGATAGCATTGCTCATAAGTGAAAGGATTCAAGTTGAAGAAATAAACTTGGTTGTAGAAAGTGAGTTCAAGAAATTTTTTGTTGCTCGCATAAATACTGGGTCAGAGAGCATTATAATAAATGTTGTATATAACCCACCAAGGAAACAACTTAGGTTAGAAGTTTATGAGGAAAGTCATATAGGTACTATTGAAGTCATAAACTCAGTTGTTAACATGGCACAGGAGAGAAAATTTAGGATTTTGATAATGGGAGATTTTAATCATAAAAAGAATGATTGGCTAAATCTTGACCCACACATCGGTGAGGACTCATTCAGGGCAAGATTCCTAGATTGCATACAAGGGAATTTCCTACACTAACATGTAATGGAAACAAATGTGGGCCAGGGGTGGGGAAGAGCCATCATTACTTGATCTAGTATTCACAGATAACTTGTTGGATATTGAAAAAATTGAGTATGAACCACCAATTGGAAAGAGTGACCACTGTGTGTTGTTGATGGATTATATCATTGAAGATATTTTGCCTGAGAGTAGAGGCACTGAGGACATAAGTAGGAACTTTCTGACTGGAGATAACATCAAAATGCAGGAGCTTTTTGTAGTTATTGACTGGAGAACCTTATTTTACAACAAATCTGTACAAGAAATGTACCACTTCTTTTATGAGAAATCTGAGGAGATATTAGATTGCTGCATACTTGTCAGCAAAGTAGGTGTAATTCATGCCAGAGAGGAATGGTTCGATAATGTGTGTAAAATAGCTAAGGAGTGGAGAGACAAATGCTGGAAAAGGTATAGGAGGAGAAAAAACATAAATGCCTGGCAAACCTACAAAAGAGCAAGAAATGATTACTTAAGAAAAGGAAGAGAGGCAGAAAGACACTATGAAAGGGACATCACCAAGAAGGCTAAAGAAATTCCCATGCTTTTCCACAGCTTTATCAAAGGAAAACTGAAGTTAGAAGAACAGGTTTTAAGGCTTAAGAGAGAGGATGGAAGCATCACTGAGACAGATGAAGAGATATGCAAAGAATTAAACAAGGAATTTCAGTCAGTATTTACAGTAGAAAATACCCCACCCCCTCAAATTGAAGAGATAGAAGCTCATGGGCCGGAATTAGAGAGCATCAACCTTTCAGCCACAGAGGTATGCAAAGCGCTGATGGAGTTAGATGTTCATAAAGCTACAAGTCCTGATGATTTATCCTTTCATGTACTTAAAAATGCACAAACTCTATATCTGTGGCACTAAGTATCATATTTAAAAAGTCACTGGAGTCAGGGGAGAGTTCAAGATGCTGGAAACAAGCAAACATAATACCTATCATCAAAAAGGGAAGGAGGGATACGTTTCTGAACTATAGACCAGTTTCCTTGACCAGCATAGTTTGTAAAGTTACAGAGAAACTATTAAGGACACATATCTCTCTTCACCTGGAATCCTTCAACTTTTTGTTAGTGAGACAACATGGCTTCAGAGAAGGTAGATCAACAGTAACAAACTTATTAGAATTTTATGATGAGGTAAGCCGAATCTTACAGGAAAGAGAGGGCTGGGCAGATTGCATATTCCTAGACCTCCAGAGAGCATTTGACACTGTTCCACACGGGAGACTTATTAGGAAGCTGCAAGCAATGGCTAGAATAGGTGGAAATGTCTTGGAATGGATAAAGACTTACTTAGAAGGAAGGGAACAGAGGGTTAGAGTAAGATACTCAGTGTCTGAATAGAGAAGAGATAGTTGTGGAGTTCCACAAGGTTCAGTTTTAGGGCCACTTTTGTTCCTTGTATATGTAAATGACCTATCAGAGTTTGTACACTCATTCATGAATATGTTTGCAGATGATGCAAAGATTGTGAAGAAAGTAAGAAACGAGAACAATGGTAGAGAACTTCAGGAAGATCTAAATAGTTAGCATGAGTGGTCAGAAAAGTGGCTAATGAAATTCAATACTTCAAAATGTAAGGTAATGAGATTGGGTGCAAGTGCAAGAAGGACCAAGCTTGACTACTCGGTGGCAGGAGTACAACTTCAAGAGAGAGAGAAAGTGAGAGAGATCTAGAATGCATATTCGTAGACTTCCAGAAAACATTTGACACTATCCCACACGAGAGACTTAAAAACAAGCGGCAAGCAATTGCTAGAATAGGTGGAAATGTCTTGGAATGGATAAAAACATACCTAGAAGGAAGGGAACAGAGGGTTAGAGTAGGACACTCAGTGTCTGAATGGAGAAGAGTTAGTAGTGGAGTTCCACAGGGCTCACTTTTAGGGCCACTTTTGTTCCTTGTGTATGTAAATGACCTACCAGAGTCTGTACATTCATTCATGAATATGTTTGCAGATGATGTAAAGATTGTGAAGAAAGTAAGAAACGAGAACAATGGTAGAGAACTTCAGGAAGATCTAAATAGTCTGCATGAGTTGTCAGAAAAATGGCTAATGAAATTCAAGACTTCAATATATAAGTTAACGAGAATGGGTACAAGTGCAAGAAGGCCCAAGCTTGACTACTCGATGGCAGGAGTACAACTTTAAGAAAGAGAAAATGAGAGAGATCTAGGAGTAAACATACTGGCAGATTTGTCTCCAGAAATACATATAAATGGCATAGTAAGGGTATCATATGCTTTCTTATCAAATGTAACAGTAGCCTTCTGGCATATGGGCAAGGAAATGTTCAGAAATATTTATGTAACCTATGTGAGGACAATACTCGAATATGCAGCTACCTTTTGGAAGCTGCACTTGAAAAAGGACATCGCTAAGCTTGAAAAATTTCAAAGACATGCCACGTAACTGGTGCCAGAAATACGCAATCTCAGTTATGATAAGAGTCTGAGGAAAGTAGACTTACCATCACTCGAAGCTAGAAGATTGAGGGGGGATATGGTGACAGTCTTTCAATTCCTTCATGGTTATGATAGAGTGGATAGGGATCGATATTTTGATATGGCTAGCTCTAGAATTAGAGGTCATAGTTTGAAGGTTCGTAAGAAATCTTCTTTGCAGGTTGTAAGGAAATACTTTTTTAGTGTAAGAGTAGTTGATAACTGGAATTCGCTAAGCAAGGAGGTAGTTAATGCTATGTCAATCCATAGTTTTAAGGACAGGTATGATAAGTATCACTAAGTAGAAAATGGAACCGATCAATAGACGGGAAGATATGAGCTTTGGGCTCTTTCCCATAAACACCATTAGGTAATCACAATTAGGTAATCACATACATTCATACTTTGATATGGCTGGCACTAGAACTAGAGGTCATAGTTTGAAGCTTCGTAAGAAGACTTCTTTGTAGGATGTAAGGAAGTAATTTCTTAGTGTAAGAGTAGTTGATAATTGGAATTCGCGAAGCGAGGAGGTAGTTGATGCTAACTCAGTCCATACTTTTAAGGACAAGTATGATAATTATCACTAAGTACAAAATGAAACTGACCAGGAGACGGGAAGTTCCGAGCTTGGAGATCTTTCCCGTAAGCACAATTAGGTAATTACATGCATCATAGAGAGATAGATATGATAAATCTTGACCCACACAGTAGAGAGGGCTCATTCGGGACAAGATTCCTAAATTGGGTACATGGGAATTTCCTACACGAACATGTACTGGAACTAACAAGGGCCAAGGATGGGGATGAGTTATCGCTGCTTGATCTAGTATTCATATATAATGTGTTGGATACTGAAAAAAAATTGTGTATGAATCACCAATTGGAAAGAGTGACCACTGTGTGTTGTTGATGGAGTATATCATCGAAGATGTTCTGAGGAAACGAGGAAGAACTTTCCGAAAGGAGATTACATAGAAATGAATGAGCTTTTTGCAGTTATTGATTGGAGGACCTTAGTCAACAACAATGCTGTACAAGAAATGTCCGACATCTTATGTGAAGAATATGGAAAGATAATAGATTGTTGCATACCTGTCCACCAAAATGGAATTATTCATGCCAGAGAGATATGGTTCAATAATGAGTGTAAGAGAGCTAAGGAGTGAAAAGACAAATGTTGGATAAAGTATATGAGGAGGAAAAACATAAATGCCTGGCAAACTTATAGAAGAGCAAAAATTACTACATGAGTAAAAGAAGATAGGAAGAGAAAGGCTATGAGATGGATATCAATAGGAAGGCTTAAGAGAATCCCAAACTTTTCCACAGCTTTATCAGAAGAAAACTGAAGGTAAAAGAACAGGTATTAAATCTAAACAAAGCGGAGGGAAGCATCACTGAGACGGATGAAGAGATCTGCAAAGAATTGAACAAAGAGTTTCAGTCAGTATATACATTAGAAACTATCCGCCCTCTCAGATTGCAGAGATAGACGCTCATGGGCCGGTATTAGAGAACATAATTTTTTCATCCACAGAGATACTAAGTATCATATTTGAAGAATCGCGAGCAAGGGGAGATTCCAAGATGCTGGAAACAAGTGAATATGGTACCTATCTTCAAAAAGGGAAGTAGGGATACGGCTCTAAGTAATAGACCTGTTTCCTTGAAAAGCATAGTTTGCAAAGTTATGGAGAAACTACTAAGGAAACATATCCCTACTTCACTTGGAATCCTTCGACTTTTTATCAGTGAGACAACATGGCTTCAGAGAAGGTAGATCAACAGTAAGAAATTTATAAAAATTTTATAATGGGGTAAGCCGAATCTCACAGGAAAGAGAGGGCTTGGAAGATTGCATATTTCTAGACTTCCAGAAAGCATTTGACACTGTCCCACATGGGAGACTTATTAAGAAGCTGGCGAGAATAGATGGAAATGTTTTGAAATGGAATAATCTTTCTTAGACGGAAGGAAATATAGGATTAGAGTAAAACACCCAATGGTCTGAATGGTGAAGAGTAAGTAGTGGAGCTTCAAAGGGTTCCGTTTTAGAGCCTCTTTTGTTCCTTGTATATGTAAATGATCTACCAGAGTCTGTACATTACTTTATGAATATGTTTGCAGATGATGCAAAGATTGTGAAGAAAGTAAGAAACGAGAACAATGGTAGAGAACTTCCGAAAGATTTAAATAGTCTGCATGAGTGGTCACAAAAGTTGCTAATAAAAGTCAGTACTTCAAAATGCAAGGTATTGAGAATGGGTACAAATGCAAGACGACCCAAGCTTGTGTACACAATGGCAGGAGCAGAACTTCAAGAGACAGAGAATGAGAGAGATCTAGGAGTAAACATACTGACAGATTTGTCTCCAGAAATGCATATAAATGGCATAGCCAGGGCAGCATATGCTTTCTTATCAAATGTAAGGGTGGCCTACAGGCACCTGGAAAAAAAAAAATGGTCAGAAATATATATGTAACCTATGTGAGGCCAAAAGCTTGAATATGCATCCCCCTTTTGGAATCCGCACTTGAATAAGCACGTAGTGAAGCTGGAAAAAGTTCAATATGGATAGAGATATGAAAGAGAATGAAACACTCAGAGAGAAAATAAGATTTTTGGAGGAAGCAAAAAAGCACAAGGGCAAGAGAGAATAGAACTAGAAAAATGAATAAAGAAGTTGGAAGGAGAAAAGAATGAACTAGAAACAAGAATGTCTAAACAAGAAGATAACAACAAACAGCTGAATGACAACATGAATTAATTAAATGTTACTTCACTTCTCTCTTCTGAGAGAGACGAGATTGCAGCTTGGAATGTCCAGATTAAGGAAAACAGTGAAGAGTTTAGAAAAGAGTTTCTGGAGCTGAATATGGAAAATGATGCCATGAAAACTTCCTTTGCTGATGCACGAAAGGGAAATGTGGCAGTAAAAGAGGCTGTGAAGTGGTGGCACTGGAAAACATACAAACAGTTGACTGAAAGAAATAGTAATAAAAAATGAAAGATGCTGTGATGGAAAGGGCAAATCCAGTGATTAAACAGGCACTTGATAAATAGAAGGCAGTGGTAATCTCAGGCATAAGCGAATCCCAGGGGTCAACATGGCAGGGGAGACTTGAGGAAAATAAAGCTATTTATTGGGTCGTAAGTCTATTAATTTTATGCTAGGGTCAAACAAAATAGATGATAAAACTGGATGGGATGGGATAGGAGGGGAAAAAAGGAGAGGGGATAAAAGATATAAGGGAATTGGAGGGAAAAGCAAGAAATTAAATAAAGTATGAGACAAAAAGAGAGGGACAAACCCTCCTGCTAAGTGTTAATTAAGTCCTAATGTGGCTATAGCTTTGCTTGACCCAACTGCCCAGACATGGCACTCCTTTTATTGTCATTTAAATGCTTACAGTCATGAGTAGCTCCGCTACTTATTTGATATATATATATATATATATATATATATATATATATATATATATATATATATATATATATATATATATATATATATAGATATATATATAATATTTTTTTTTGAATAATGATAAAAAAAAAGTTTAGTAGTTGAAAAAGTGCATACATTATTATTTTTTTTTAAACCACGTTTGTTTATCTTTTGATAGTATTTGTGAATAAAAGTTCAGTAGGAGAGACAGATTAGAGTGGTTAATTATTTACAAACGATCAATTATAATGCTAACCCTTGATAACGACCTAATTATATTAAATCTCCTCCACCAAAGTCATCATTTGCATACACCATTATTCCAATATATACATATGTATATATATACACGCATAAACTCTCTCATACACACTTGAACTTTTGATATTAATATAAACTCACTCAAACATTTTCTCTTTTTTTTTCTTCTTTTTTTTTAAGAAGAAAGTTGTAGTTTATTAAAAGAAAAAGTTGCGAAATATTTGGGATTTTACCCTTGAAACCGAGATTGATTATGTTTTGATAGAATTTGGAAATAAGCTTAGTCATAGAGAAAAATCAGATTTTTTTTTTTGCAAACATTCATACATATAAACATACATAAAGTATTTATTAAGATTTGGGTTTTAATTACATTTTAATTTTATTTTACTTATGTGGGTAAAATAAAGAAACTACTAAATAAATAAATAAATGAAAATGTTATTTCACTTATGATTGCCAAAAAGTCAAAATAATTATGTTTATTCTAGTTATTTAACCTTGAGAGAAAAAAAAAGGTTAAGTATTAATACTTGAAGAAGATGATGATCTTATATAACCCTTGGGGTAGTGCTTAAATTTTTTTTTTCCAAATATTGGATTCGTATATCTGATAGATCAATTTTTTTCTGTTCTAAATATAGATGACCTTGATGAGGATGATAACTACTATTAGAATAAATGTAATTTAAGTTTATTAATTCTAAGAAGCGTATCTCTAATTTTTTCTTCATCCATATTGGAAGGTAAGATTTCATAATTTCTTCCTATTATTTTAAAATTCAAATCTTCCCTTAGCTTTTTCCCCTCTCTCTCTCTCTCTCTCTCTCTCTCTCTCTCTCTCTCTCTCTCTCTGCTTCATAGCAGAAGGTTTTACCTGCTCTTCGAGTTTTGGTTGCTCTGAGGTTTGTTTCGAGATCTGTTGTTCTCTCTTTTTCTTTTCTGTTACCATTTTGGTTAATATTTTTGGAGATTGCTCCCAATGGAGACTGGATTAGTCTTTTTTACTTACTCTGTGAAGATTGCTCTTTTACTGGTTCACTTTCGTCATCCATACTCTCTTCCACTGCTTCTCTCACTTGTTCTGCAATTACAGATACAACATCTTTTGCTGCAGTCAATCTAGGGTCGGTTGGTACACTCTAAGGGAGACTAATCCTTGGCAAACCATTCAATTCATAAATTTGGTTTATACTGTCTTCAGATGACCCCGATTTAATAGAATCCATAATCTATCCATAAACCATAGCACTGATTAGCACAGTGGTCATTTTGTCGGCATTAATTGTGAATTTAAGTTTTTGTTGTGCTTGTTGCATTTGTCTACCCGAGGTAGGCACTTTGGCTGTCCCCAACATCTCAGCATAGGTAGGTTTAGGTATTTTTCTTGTTTTCACGTATTTAGATGTATATATAGTTCTTCCTCAAAGTTTTTATTGATTCTTATATTAAATAGAAGGAGCCCCTGGCTTCTGACTGCTTTGGCCATGCTTATGTTTTGAAACCGAATCTTGATCAGATATTTGTTATTAGGTATTCTAAGTACCGCTTCTGTTTTATTGCCCGGATTATGCTTTTCGATTTCTGTCTTTATTTCATCATCTTCGTGTTGGGTAATGTATTGGTCAACACCACGGAGGACCACTGTCCTTTGAGCATTAAGTTTAGGGGGCACTGTAATGTCAAATTTATTTTGAGTAAAGATGGCTGTACATTCTGGTGAATTTAATTTTTCTAAGTCCTCATCGGCAAGGACAAGGACAAAGCAAGATTGCACGTTTATTACTTCATAGACTATGATATCACTTATTCATAGGCATAAAAATACGTCATTACGACGTTGGGCTGGTTCCCCAGTGGGATCACGGTCCTTACTCCGGCCCCGGCCCATTATTTATGCATTGAAAGTAGAAGAAACTGCAATACTACAACAGATAATAATCTCGTATATTTCGTTAATTTTTACAAGGGTTAAAAAAAAAAAAAAAAATATATATATATATATATATATATATATATATATATATATATATATATATATATATATATATATATATATATATATATATATATATATATATATATATATATATATATATATATATATATATATATATATATATATAATATATATATATATATATATATATATATATATATATATATATATATATATATATATATATATATATATATATATATATATATATATATATATATATATATATATATATATATTTCTAGATATATGTATATATCGATGAAACCAAATAGAAAGTACGAAAAAATAAGGTAAAAAATAATCTCTTTACCTATTCTGGGTAAAAGTGACCACGAGGAAGATCTCTATGAGTGATAACGATCTGTTTATTGGGTAATTAAGAAAAAATTCAATGTTTACCTACTGGTTCCCAAACGAGTTTTCTTTAAAATTTCGCTCAAGGACACATAGGTTTATAAACCACTAGGTCAAAAGCAGCATAATTTTAGCGAGTTTTTAGGTTTAAATTTAATCTGCACAAATATTATTAATATAAAAAAGAGGTTATCTTGACCAAAAAATCTTCTTGCAATTGAAAATAACACTAACTTAATCAAAATCGAAAATTAAAATGAAATTTTAGATAGAAAAATAACTTAAATCTAGGTTAAGAGGTAATATAGTAGTAGGAACAGATTTTCGTGCTTAGGATTGGGAAGGGGGAGGTGGGGAATCTACAAGGCGGTTACTGAGATGTATGGGGACAGTGGACAGTGTATATTCACCAGGGGCGGAATTCTCCCCTCTGTGTTGCTGGCTTAACCTACCAGCAACACCTGCCCGCAGCTCTCAGCAAGCTCAATGCAGAAGCTGCAACCACCCGGCAGGTAAAAACCGGGTAGTCACAGCCAGTAAGGTAAGGATAACCTAGAGCTTTATGTTATTAGTATGCTAAAATGTGGACTAGAGGCAATCAGCGTTTCTCCTCACTTATGTCCACCCAATAACCGGCTTACCAGTGAAAAACAGGTCTGTGTTTTAGAAGAGCTATTGACAGACTCACACAGCAGCTCATCCCGGCATCAACAATAGACGAATCAAGTATAAGTGCAAGAATATCAAAACAAGATAATTAAATTCTATTTTATAGGAAATAAATATAAATAAGAATGCAATCAGAATGAATAATAATAAACAATAATGAATAATTATACCTCAATTCTCATACTAGGGCTGTAGACCTGATAAGAATACTTGGAGTAGTTTGTGGTCCTTAGGATATTGTAAACATTCACCATCTAGGTAAATATTCTAGGGAGGGAAAGCAAAGACCAACATAAATAACCTTTGAGAGAGGGGACACATGTAGAGAAATACTGATGAGAAAAAAGCCTAAAAGACTTTCAAGAATTTAAAAAACTGTTCAATAGACAATACAGAACACAAGAAGAGATGGAAAGGATAAAAAACTTGCTGCAAGAGGCTAACAGTTTAAATGAAGAAAGAAATGAAGAAGAGAAGAAATATTTTCATTTCAGAGTTCTTCCAGACAAAGGGGAGACAAAGAACATAATGGCAGAATATCAGGGAATGGGGCCTCATTAAGACTGTTATACACAAATGCTGATGGATTAACTGGTAAGGCCATAGAATTAAAAGATAGGATTCACAACAGTAAGGCAGATATAGTAGCAGATATAGGGACTAAGTTGAGTGAGGACATAAACAGTGTCAAAATTTTTCCTAAGGGCTTAAGAATATTGAGGGTTGAAAGATCTGAGAGGACTGGTGGAGGGATAGCATTGCTCATAAGTAAAAGGTTTCAGGTTGAAGAAATAAACTTTGCTATAGAGAGTGAGTTCAAGGAATTTCTTGTTGCTCGAATATATACTGGGTTAGAAAACATTATAATAACTGTGGTATATAACCCACCAAGGAACCAAAATAGACTAGAAGTTTATGAAGAAAGTCATATAGGTAATACTGAAGTCATAAACTCAGTTGTTAACATGGCACGGGAGAGAAAATGTAGGATTTTGATTAAGGGAGATTTTAATCATTAAGAGTTAGATTGGATAAATCTTCACCCACACAGTGGTGGGGACTCATTTGCTGCAAGACTCCTATATTGCGTGCAGGGAATTACCTACACAAACATATAGTGGAACCAACAAGGGCCAGCAGTGGGGATGAGCCATCGCTACTTGATCTAGTATTCATGAATAACGTGTTGGATATTGAAAAAAATGAGTATGAACCACAAATTGGAAAGAGTGGCCACTATGTATTGTTGATGGAGGATATCATTGTAGATGTTCTACCTGGGAGTGGAGGTACTGAGGACACGACGAGGAACTATCCGAAAGGAGATTACATAAAAATGAATGAGCTTTTTGCATTGATTGAATGGAGGACCTTAATTTACAACAAATCTGTATAAGAAATGTACGACATCTTTTGTGAGAAATATGGGAAGATAGTAGATTGCTGCATACCTGTCACCAGAGTAGGTGTAATTCATGCCAGTGAGAAATGGTTCTATAATGAGTGTAAAAGAGCTAAGGAGTGGAGAGACAAATGCTGGAAAAGATATAGGAAGAGAAAAAACATAACTGCCGGGCAGATCTATAAAAGAGCAAGAAATTATTACCTGAGTAAAGGATGAGAGGCAGAGAGAGACTATGCAAGGGACATCTTTTATTTAGGTAATTATTTCTTGATCATTTACAAGTCTTGCAAGTATTTATGCTCTCTCTTCCCCTATACCTTTTCCAGCATTTATCTCTCCACTTTTTAGCTCTCTTATAATCAATGTTGAACCATTTCTCTCTGGCATTAATAACTCCTACTTTGGTGGAAGATATGCAACAATCTACTATCTTCCCATAGTCCTCACAAAAAAAGTCGTACATTTCTTGTGCAGATTTGATTTTAAATATGGTCCTCCAGTCTATATCTGCGAAAAACTCATTAATTTTGATTTAATCTCCTTTTGGATAGTTCCTACTTGTGTCCTCAGCGCCTCTACTTTCAGGCAGAACATCTTTCGTGATATACTCCATGTTGGGGTTTAGGATGGTAGAGTATTGTTAAGATTCTGTTTTACTAAGGGGAATCAAAGAACCGAGCTCGGTTAAGAGCTCACAAACAGACAGGACAGATATTTGTACTTGAACACCCCATCTCTATTACCATTAGTCGGTTAAATGAAACTCAGAATTCAACTTTCTTTTAATTTTGGAAATGCAATGACATTAAAAGAATTGAATTAAATTTCTCAAATTAAATTTTATGAAATGCTGCCTCGAATCCCGGAGGTGGTGAGCATGATTTCGTTTCCCGGCACCACAGACGTATGCCAAGACTTTGGCCTCAACTCGATGATTACCTCTGTCACGCAGGCAGAGTAGAATACAGGACACTGCAATTTCAGAAACAGAAATGACACACTGTTTATAATGGGAAACTGAAAGCATGAGCACACATATAATGAGTTGCCAATGTCATTCTACCGCATAAACTATATTGGTTATTCACAGCTAACCAGAAATATTTATGCTACCATAATAGCATACAAAACCATTAATTCTTTACTGGTTTTAAAGGAAAACAATATATTAACAATAAATGAAGAATAAGCAAGACAAATACAGTACTGTATGTATTCCTTAAATTGTGGGCAACCACAAAAGTTGCAATGCTTATTACTGATTTGCAATTAATATGGTAAAACACTCTATTTAGGATAAAGGAAGAATCTACGAGATAAATACAGCATTCATTCACTTTGGTTATCAAAAACTTTGCAATGAAAAAAAGGGTGCAGAACCACCTTTTGAGGTATTTGCAACTTATAACTCAAAACACTTTATCCCCAACATATGAAGAATTAGCAAGATAAATACTGTATGCATTCATTAAATTGTGGTTAACAGAAAATATTTGCAAAGCCAACAGGGTAAAATTATCTTTTAATTATTTGCAATTTGTATAGCAAATAGCTTTATTGACGAGTTTTTGACGTAAAACACTTTATTTATGATGATAGAAAGGGGTGAAATGAAATTAGAATTTATTAGGAAAAAGAGATAGATTTTTACGGGCTCATAACCAGTCTTCAGGGGATGAGATCTTCATTTATCACATTCAATGAAAAGAAACTTCTTAGCTATGTATATCAGGTGTAATTTACAGGTTAAGGAATTAACTTTGGCATGTGAGATTCCAGTTTGGTAATCTACAGAATTTCGTGTGTATGGGAATGGAATCTGAGAATAAAAATCCGTAAGATTTAGCCAGTAACGAATGTAGCTAATTCTCGAAAATAAACCAATTTGCTTGACCCACGAGCTTTACCATACACTATCCCTCACCTTGTTGTGCTAGATGAATTCCTGTGAAGATGCCACGTAAATAAGGTTTGAAATAAACTTAGACTGCTCAGGCGAGATGTTGCCTCTTGGAAGTTTTGCGCCTAAAGGAGGACGCCTCATTGTCCCTCCTGGTGAGTTCATCTGTAGGATTCATTTTCTAGAGCAGTAACTGGCTCTGATATAATTTAAGGACTATTTTAGTGGTGGTCCCTGGCAGGCATTTATAGCAGAGATGCAAGGGAGAGACAGTATTTTTAGGTGCAACAAGTGGAAGCAAATAAAATAAAGCAAGAATAATAATGAAAAGTTAGGTTACTGGTAAACAATCTCCAGAATGTTCTTGGCTCGTAGCAGACGAAAAATAGGAGCAGCCTTTAAATCGGGACTATACTTCTACACGTACAAGAAGAGTAAATAAGGTATATTTAAAATTAGCTATAAGCTAAAATATAAATTGCAAATAATCATAATCTGCAAAAGTCAAGAAGTGGGAATTAATTTTTTTTAGTTAGAAAATAACAGTCAAGTTACTAAATTAATTAATAAGGCATCTAACAGTCTTTGGTTACTTTGAGCGAAACACTCTGTCACAAAGGCAGTCTGTAAATATAGGAGAGGTCGGTGGTCGGTTCTCAGTGTAAAATGTCGGCCATACAGATGGACTTCAAATTTCTTTATGACCCCATTTGCAAGTAGAGCTTCCTTCTCCACGGTGGAGTAATTTCGCTCTGCAGCTCGAAGCCTGCGGCTTGCATATCGCAATGGAGCTACTTCTGCTGAGTTGTCTGATCGGGCTTGCAAGAGCACGGCACACAGGCCTTCGTCTGAGGCGTCGGTCTGCAAGATAAATGGAAAATCAGGGTTTACCAGTTGTAATACTGGCTCACCCGCCAATGCTTCTCGGAGCTTGAAAAATGCTCTCTCCGCGTCATCTGTCCATTGGACAGGGGAGGATTTACTTTGCTTCGAGGAGGTCATTTGCTGCAAAGGGGCAGCGATAGTATTAAAGTATGGAATGAACCGTTGGTAGTAGCCGACACTACCCAGGAATGATCTCAGTTGAGTGACAGTAGCAGGTTTCTCCATATCCTTAATAGCTTGTACCCTGTCATGTAAAGGGGACATAACACCTTCTCCAACCACGTGGCCGAGATACTGTAATTATGTGAAACCAATCTCACATTTGGAAGGCTTTAAATGAAGTCCATGCTGGTTCAGACAAGTGAGAACTCTGCGGAGAGTCTCGAGGTGCGATGACCAATCCTGAGAATGCACCAGGATGTCGTCTATAAAGCATGAAACATTGTCGAGATCCTGTAGTACTATCCTCATGAGTCTGCTGAAGCAACCAGGGGCATTTACCATACCAAAAGGCATGACCCTGAACTGGTATAGACCATATCTTGTGGAAAAAGCTGTAAGATGCTTGGTAGTCTCGCTCAACGGGACTTGCCAAAATCCACTGGCCAAATCCAACTTGGACAGGTAACGGGCTTGGGAAAGCAACGAGAAAATATGCTCAGCATCAGCAATGGGCTCTCCATCAAAGATGGTACGGGAGTTAAGATTACGACAGTCAAGGCAGAACCTGTGACTGCCATCTCGCTTACGCACTGCCAGTAACGGCGAACACCAAGGCGAAATGCTCTTTTCAACTATTCCGAGGCGGACCCAAGTGCCAAGATCTTTCTTCAGCCATAAGGACAGCTGGTGGGGAAGACCATAGGAATGCCGAAATGGCTCTGGGTCAGTCAATCTGACATGATGCTCAAGGGTAGTGGTAATGCCTGGGAGGTCGTTGAAGACGTTCTCATAGTCCTCTAATAGCTTGTTCAGCTGTTCCCGTTGACTCAGTTGCAGTCTGGAGTTAATAATGCAATTACTCACACTTTCTTTTCGGTGTGTGGGAATGGCAGGATCCTTACCATCATCAAAAGCTAAGCTTATGTCTTCAATTGCAAGGGCGGTGGCTGCGGCCAGAGGGGCTTCTTCCGAAAAACTCCACTCCCGTAAGTCTGTCTCCACTGCAAGGGTGGAGTATTCCAATATAGGAAGTAAGGGGTGGCTATAATGGAGCACCTGTGTTGCTGCAGCCTCGTAGGTTCTGTTGATGCTGAGGGCATCTATAGGGGTTGCTGGGAGCGCCAGCACAGGATCCCTGTGGGCCTCCGGGTCTTCACAATAAAGCTTCAGCTGGTTAATGTGGTATTTCCGGTTATTGCCATCAACATTTAGCACATAATTGTCAGGGGTCACCCGGTGTACCACAGTGTACGGTCCTTTCCAGCGTAGCATTAGCTTGCAGGTATCTGTTGGAAGAAGTAACAGAGCTCGATCTCCGGGTGTCAGGGCACGACGCCACGCACGCTTGTCAAAGAGGAGCTTGGCAGTCTGCTGGTGACCCTTAATGGCTAATTGTGCAGTTTTCCAACCCTTTTTGAGGTGAGACGAAAACTTCAAAATATACTCATGAACGTCCCTATCGTCATCTTCGATGGTAGGTGAATCCCAACATTCTGCCAAGAATTCTACTGGGCCTCTGACCTTATGACCATAAATCAGCTCGAAAGGCGAGTATCCAGTAGTGTCGTGGGGCGTGCCTCTGAAGGAGAAAAGTGCAGCAGGGACGTACTTGTCCCACTGCCTAGGTATATCTATCACTAGCTTGCTCAAACATCGCT